>CM070832.1:994205-1019205 GCA_036326025.1 Chrosomus eos
ATTTAAAATCATAGTGCACAATAATTGTATAAAATTGAACTTTATGAAAAAAATTTTAGGGGAACAAAAAAGAGACAAAAAGTGTAGCATTAAATCGGGAAAAAATTTACACTTGCTCTATGTATTTTTGTAAAATACATTCTGAAAAAAAAGTAACAAAAATGAAAAAATAAATTGTTATATAAGGCCTTGCCATATGGCTCTATAAAAATTTAAAAACATGTTTTAAAAAATGTTGCACACTTTTTGATGGAGGCACAACATATGAAATAGGCAGAACAAGAAATGGCTATTAAAAATCTTTCATTGCGCAAAAGGTATGAAATTTTTTAGAAAGACTCCAATACGTGCTATCACTCGCAGTACACGAGATCCGGGGGGCGGAGTCGGGTCCAGATTTAAAGGGGTGGGGTTTTGGGGGGTTTTTGGGGTGGGGTTTAGGGGTAAGGGGGGGAGCTGGTAGGTTTTTGGGGGGGGTTTAGGGGTAAAGGGGGGGAGCGGGGGAGGTTTAGGTATGTAAGGGGGAGGGGCGGATCAATCCACCCTCCCCAGGGTTTCAGTTTTGCGGAGGACCATCTCATACAGTGCGGCACACACCTTATCGTACCCCCACGCAGAGAGAGCCATCCCGACGAGAATTGGCTTATCCATCCCGAGCGCAAAGATGCGCTTTAAAAAAACCCCGGAGTCACACCCAGCGGTCGGTCCCATTAAAGTTTAAAGCACAAAGACGACAAATCGAGCGTATGTTTTTACATTATTTAAATTGGGTTGAGAAGCCAACTTATAAATCCTTTTAAACTTAGAATATTAAGTTGGGTTGAGAAAGCCCCCTTACTAAATCCCTTTTAAACTTTTTATTATTATTTATTTTTAAATTGCTTAGAAAGCCAAATTTCTGAAATCCATTTAAACTTATTTTATTATTATTTTTTTTTTTTCTAAAAAATTTCTTTTTTTAATAATCTTATTCTTTCTTTCAACTAATCTATCTTTTTTCTTTTTTTTTAAAATTTCTTTTTTCTTCTAAATAATTTCTTTCTTTCTAACTAATCTATCTACTTTCTTTCTTTCAACTAATCATCCTTTTTTTTAACTAATCTTTTTTCTTTCTTTTTTTCTTTCCAACAATCTATCTTTTTTTCTTTCCTTCTTTCTTTCTAAACTAATCTTTCTTTTTCTAACTTATCTTTTTTCCCTTTCTTTCTTTCTTTTTTTTTCTAATAATCTTTCTTTCTTTCTAACTTAATCTTTTCTTTCTTTCTTTCTTTCTAAAATCTTTCTTTTTCTTTCTAACTAATCTTTTTTTCTTTTTTCTTTCTAACTAATCTGTCTTTCTTTCAAAACAAAATCTATCTTTTCTTTCTTTCTAACAATTTCTTTCTTTCTAATTAATCTATCTTTTTTTCTTTCTTTCTTCTTTCTTTCTTTCTTCTTTCTTTTTTTCTTCTTTCTTTTAATAATCTTCTTTTTTTCTAACTAATCTTTCTTTCTTTCTTTCTAACTAATCTATCTTTTCTTTCTTTCTAACTATTTTTTCTTTCTAACTAATCTTCTTTTTTTAACTAATTTTCTTCTTTCTTTTTTCTAATAATCTATTTTTTTTCTTTCTAACTAATCTTTTTTTTTTTTCTAACTAATCTATTTTTCTTCTTTCAAAAATCTATTTTTTTTTCTAACTAATTATCTATCTTTTCTTTTCTAACAAATCTTTTCTTTCTAACCTAATCTATCTTTCTTTCTTAAAAAATCTATCTTTTTCTTTCTAAAATCTATCTTTTTTTTCTTTCTAACTAATCTATCTTTCTTTTTTTAACTAATCTTTCTTTCTTTCTTTCTTTCTAACTAATCTATCTTTCTTTCTTTCTAACTAATCTTCTTTCTTTTCTTTCTAACTAATCTATCTTTCTTTCTTTCTAACTAATCTATCTTTCTTTTTTTTTTCTAACTAATCTATCTTTCTTTCTTTCTTTTTCTTTTTTTTATCTACTTTTCTTTCTTTTTTTCTTTCTTTCTTTCTTTCTAACTAATCTATTTTTTTTTCTTTAACTAATCTTTCTTTCTACTAATCTATCTTTCTTTCTAACTAATCTTCTTTTTTTTCTTTCTAAATAATTTTTCTTTCTTTCTAACTAATCTATCTTTCTTTCTACAAAACTAATCTATTTTTTTTTTCTAACTAATCTATGTTTCTTTCTTTCTAATAATTTTTTTATCTTTCTTTTTTCTTTCTAACTAATCTATCTTTCTTTCTTTCTAACTAATCTATTCTCTTTCTCTTTCTTTCTTTCTTTCTTCTTCTTCTACTAACTAATCTTTCTTTCTAAACTAATCTATCTTTCTTTTTCTTTCTTTCTTTCTTTTTTTTCTAACTAATCTATCTATCTTTTCTTTCTTTCTTTCTAACTAATCTTCTTTCTTTCTAACTAATCTCTCTTCTTTCTTTCTTACTAATCTATTTTTTCTTTCATTTTAACTAATCTATCTTTCTTTCTAATTAATCTACTATCTTTCTTTCTAACTAATCTATCTTTCTTTTCTTTCTAACTAATCTATCTTTTTTCTTTCTTTCTAACTAATCTATCTTTCTTTCTAACTAATCTCTTTATTTTTTCTAACTAATCTATCTATCTTTCTTTCTTTCTAACTAATCTATCTTTCTTTCTAACTAATCTATCTTTCTTTCTTTCTAACTAATCTATCTTTCTTTCTTCTAACTAAATCTGTTCTTTCTAACTAATCTATCTATCTTTCTTTCTTTCTAACTAATCTATCTTTCTTTTAATAACTAATCTATCTTTCTTATCTTCTTTCTAACTAATCTATCTTTCATTCTAACTAATCTATCTATCTTTCTTTCTTTCTTTCTAACTAATCTTTCTTTCTTTCTGTCTAACTAATCTTTCTTTCTTATTTCTAACGAATCTATCTTTCTTTCTAACTAATCTATCTATCTTTCTTTCTAACTAATCTATCTTTCTTTTCTTTCTAACTAATCAATTTTTCTTTCTTTCTTTTTCTTTTCTTTTTCTTTCTATTCTTTTTCTTTCTTTCTTTCTTTCTTTTTTCTAACTAATCTATCTTCTTTCATTCTAACTAATCTATCTTTCTTTCTCTAAACTATCTTTCTTTCTTTCTAATCTAACTTCTTTCTACATCTTTCTTTCTTTCTAACTAATCTATCTTTCTCTTTCTAACTAATCTATCTTTCTTTCTAACTAATCTATCTATCTTTCTTTCTAACTAATCTATCTATCTTTCTTCTCTATCTTTCTTTCTTTTCTAACTAATCTATCTTTCTTCCTTTCTAACTAATCTATCTTTCTTTCTATAAATACTCATATCTATCTTCTTTCTTTCTTTCTAACGAATCTATCTTTCTTTCTAACTAATCTATCTTTCTTTCTTACTAATCTATCTATCTTCTTTCATTCTAACTAATCTATCTTTCTTTCTAACTAATCTATCTATCTTTCTTTCTTCTAACTATCTTTCTTTCTTTTAACTAATCTATCTTTCTTTCTAACTAATCTATCTATCTTTCTTTCTAACTAATCTATCTTTCTTTCTAACTAATCATTTTCTTTCTTTCTTTCTTTCTTTCTTTATCTTTCTTTCTTTCTTTCTCTTTCTTTCTTTCTTCTTCTACTAACAATCTATCTTTCTTTCTTCTAACTAATCTCTTTCTTTTTTCTAACTAATCTATCTATCTTTCTTTCTTTCTAACTAATCTATCTTTTCTTTCTAACTAAATCTATCTTTCTTTCTTTCAACAAATCTATCTTTCTTTCTAACTAATCTATCTTTCTTTCTTTACTAATCTATCTTTCTTTCTTCTAACTAATCTATCTTTCTTTCTAACTAATTATCTATCTTTCTTTCTAACTAATCTATCTTTCTTTTCTTTCTAACTAATCTATCTTTCTACCTTTCTTTCTAACTAATCTTTCTTTCTTTCTAACTAATCTATCTTTCTTTCTAACTAATCTATCTTTCTTTCTAACTAATCTATCTATTTCTTTCTTCTAACTAATCTATCTTTCTTTCTAACTAATCTATATTTCTTTCTTTCTAACTAATCTATCTTTCTTTCATTATAAACTAATCTGTCTTTCTTTCTAACTAATCATCTATCTTTCTTTCTTTCTAACTAATCTATCCTTTCTTTTTAACTAATTTATCTTTCTTTCCAACCAATCTATCTATCTACTTTTCTTCCTTCTTTCTAACTAATCTATCTTTCATTCTAACTTATCTGTCTTTCTTTCTTTCTTTCTTTCTAATTAATCTTTCTTTCTTTCTTTCTAACTAATCTTCTTTCTTTCTTTCTAACTAATCTTTACTTTCTTTCTTTCTAACTAATCTTTCTTTCTTATTTCTTTCTTCTTTCTTTCTTTCTTTCTAACTAATCTGTCTTTCTTTCTAACTAATCTATCTTTTGTTTTCTTTCTTACTAATCTATCTTTCTTTCTAACTAATCTATCTATCTTTCTTTCTAACTAATCTATCTTTTCTTTCTAACTAATCTATTTTTATTTCTTTCTAACTAATCTATCTTTTCTTTCTAACTAATCTATCTTTCTTTCTTTCTAACTATTCTCTTTATTTTTTCTAACTAATCTATCTATCTTTCTTTCTTTCTAACTAATATCTATTTTCTTCCTTTCTAACTAATCTATCTTTCTTTCTAACGAATCTATCTTTCTTTCTAACGAATCTATCTTTCTTTCTTACTAATCTATCTTTCTTTCTAACTAATCTATCTATCTTTTCTTTCTAACTAATCTATCTTTCTTTTCTTTCTAACTAATCTATCTTTCTAACTAATCTATCTTTCTTTCTTTCTCTTCTTTCTTTCTAACTAATCTCTTACTTTCTTTCTTTCTAACTAATCTATCTATCTTTCTTTCTAACTAATCTATCTTTCTTTCTTTCTTTCTAACTAATCTATCTTTCTTTCTAACTAATCTATCTTTCTTTCTTTCTAACTAATTTATCTTTCTTTCTAACTAATCTATCTTTCTTTCTAACTAATCTATCTTTCTTTCTTTCTAAATAATCTATCTTTCTTTCATACTAACTAATCTGTCTTTCTTTCTAACTAATCTATCTTTCTTTCTAACTAATCTCTTTCTTTCTTACTAATCTATCTTTCTTTCTAACTAATCTATCTATCTTTCTTTCTTTCTAACTAATCTATCTTTTCTTTCTAACTAATCTATTTTTCTTTCTTTCTAACTAATCTTTCTTTCTAACTAATCTATCTTTCTTTCTTTCTAACATTCTCTTTTTTTTTTTCTAACTAATCTGTCTATCTTTCTTTCTTTCTAACTAATCTATTTTTCTTCCTTTCTAACTAATCTATCTTTCTTTCTAACTAATCTATCTATCTTTCTTTCTTTCTAACGAATTTATCTTTCTTTCTAACTAATCTATCTTTCTTTCTTACTAATCTATCTTTCTTTCATTCTAACTAATCTATCTTTCTTTCTAACTAATCTATCTATCTTTCTTTCTAACTAATCTTTCTTTCTTTCTAACTAATCTATCTTTCTTTCATTCCAACAAATCTATCTTTTTCTTTCTAACTAATCTATCTTTCTTTTCTTTCTAACTAATCTATCTTTCTTTCTTTCTAACTAATCTATCTTTCTTTCTTTCTAACTAATCTATCTTTCTTTCTTTCTAACTAATCTATCTTTCTTTCTTTCTTTCTAACTAATCTATCTTTCTTTCTTTCTAACTAATCTCTTTCTTTCTTACTAATCTATCTTTCTAACTAATCTATCTATCTTTCTTTCTAACTAATCTATCTTTTCTTTCTAACTAATCTATTTTTATTTCTTTCTAACTAATCTATCTTTTCTTTCTAACTAATCTATCTTTCTTTCTTTCTAACTATTCTCTTTATTTTTTCTAACTAATCTATCTATCTTTCTTTCTTTCTAACTAATCTTTCTTTCTTTCTTTCTAACTAATCTATCTTTCTTTCTTTCTAAATAATCTATCTTTCTTTCATTCTAACTAATCTGTCTTTCTTTCTAACTAATCTATCTATCTTTCTTTCTAACTAATCTATCCTTTCTTTCTAACTAATCTATCTTTCTTTCTTTACTTCTTTCTAACTAATCTATCTTTCATTCTAACTAATCTATCTTTCTTTCTTTCTTTCTAACTAATCTTTCTTTCTTTCTTACTAATCTTTCTTTCTTTCTTTCTAACTAATCTCTTTCTTTCTTTCTAACTAATCTATCTATCTATCTTTCTTTCTTTCTTTCTTTCTTTCTTTCTAACTAATCTCTTTCTTTCTAACTAATCTATCTTTCTTTCTTTCTAACTAATCTATCTTTCTCTCTTTCTTTCTAACTAATTTATCTTTCTAATCTATCTATCTTTCTACCTAATCTTTCCTTTCTTTCTAACCAATCGTTTTCTTTTTTTAGAACTATTCTTTCTTTCTAACTAATTCATCTATCAAACTTCAAACTACTTTAAACTTCTTCAAACTCTCTGGTCCGGCTTTCTCAAGCCAACTTAAAGTTTGTCTCATCAAACTTTTTTTCTAGTTATTATTATTCTTCTGACTCTAAAATTTAAACTCTAACTCGTCCTAGAGCTTTAACTCTACAAACTCCAAACTCGGGTCAGACCTTCAAACTGTTCTGACTTAGTGTGCTATATCTTTTCAGACTGATTTGACTTTCAGATTTCTTAAAAATTAATATTAAAAATCATAAAAATCCCATTGACTTTCATTGGAACAGTTCAAAATGAGCCAAGACTACGGTGGCCCAGTAGTCTACACCAAATAAACTCAAATCTAAAATCCCTGACTCAATTAAACTACCATTCTATATGTACTAATGAATCTTTATCTATCTATCTATCTAATCTATCTAATCTATCTATCTATCTATCTATCTATCTATCTACTTTCTTTTCTTTCTTTCTTTCTAACTAATCTCTTTCTTTCCAACTAATCTATCTTTATTTCTTTCTAACTAATCTATCTTTCTTTCTTTCTTTCTTCTTTCTTTCTTTTCTTTCTATCTTTCTAACTAATCTTTCTTTCTTTCTTTCTTTCTTTCTTTCTTTCTAACTAATCTTTCTTTCTAACTAATCTATCTATCTATCTTTCTTTCTTTTTTTTTTTCTAACTAATCTATCTATCTTTCTTTCTTTCTAACTAATCTATCTTTATTTCTAACTAATCTATCTTTCTTTTTTAACTAATCTATCTTTCTTTCTTACTAATCTATGTTTCTTTCATTTTAACTAATCTATCTTTCTTTCTAATTAATCTACCTATCTTTCTTTCTAACTAATCTATCTTTCTTTTCTTTCTAACTAATCTATCTTTCTTTTCTTTCTAACTAATCTATCTTTCTTTCTAACTAATCTCTTTATTTTTTCTAACTAATCTATCTATCTTTCTTTCTTTCTAACTAATCTATCTTTCTTTCTAACTAATCTATCTTTCTTTCTTTCTAACTAATCTATCTTTCTTTCATTCTAACTAATCTGTCTTTCTTTCTAACTAATCTATCTATCTTTCTTTCTTTCTAACTAATCTATCCTTTCTTTTTAACTAATCTATCTTTCTTTCCTTCTTTCTAACTAATCTATCTTTCATTCTAACTAATCTATCTTTCTTTCTTTCTTTCTAACTAATCTTTCTTTCTTTCTGTCTAACTAATCTTTCTTTCTTTCTTTCTTTATTTCTAACTAATCTATCTTTCTTTCTAACTAATCTATCTTTCTTTCTTTCTAACTAATCTATCTTTTCTTTCTAACTAATCAATTTTTCTTTCTTTCTTTCTTTCTTTCTTTTCTTTCTTTCTTTTCTTTTTCTTTCTTTCTTTCTTTCTTTCTTTCTAACTAATCTCTTTATTTTTTCTAACTAATCTATCTATCTTTCTTTCTTTCTTTCTAACTAATCTATCCTTTCTTTTTAACTAATCTATCTTTCCTTCTTTCTAACTAATCTATCTTTCATTCTAACTAATCTATCTTTCTTTCTTTCTTTCTAACTAATCTTTCTTTCTTTCTGTCTAACTAATCTTTCTATCTTTCTTTCTTTCTAACTAATCTATCTTTCTTTCTAACTAATCTATCTTTCTTTCTAACTAATCTATCTATCTTTCTTTCTAACTAATCAATTTTTCTTTCTTTCTTCTTTCTTTCTTTCTTTTCTTTCTCTTTTCTTTCTTTCTTCTAACTAATCTCTTTATTTTTTCTAACTAATCTATCTATCTTTCTTTCTTTCTTTCTAACTAATCTATCTTTCTTCCTTTCTAACTAATCTATCTTTCTTTCTAACTAATCTATCTTTCTTTCTAACTAATCTATCTATCTTTCTTTCTTTCTTTCTAACGAATCTATCTTTCTTTCTAACTAATCTATCTTTCTTTCTTTTACTAATCTATCTTTCTTTCTAACTAATCTATCTATCTTTCTTTCTAACTAATCTATCTTCTTTTCTTTCTAACTAATCTATCTTTCTTTCTTTTCTAACTAATCTATATTTCTTTCTTTCTCTTTCTTTCTTTCTAACTAATCTCTTACTTTCTTTCTTTCTAACTAATCTATCTTTCTTTCTTTCTAACTAATCTATCTTTCTTTCTTTCTAACTAATTTATCTTTCTAATCTATCTATCTTTCTACCTAATCTTTCCTTTCTTTCTAACCAATCGTTTTCTTTTTTTAGAACTATTCTTTCTTTCTAACTAATTCATCTATCAAACTTCAAACTACTTTAAACTTCTTCAAACTCTCTGGTCCGGCTTTCTCAAGCCAACTTAAAGTTTGTCTCATCAAACTTTTTTTCTAGTCTATCTATGCAATCGTTTATTGAGCCTTTTCTTTTAACAGTTTTAAATTTCAGTTACTGTGCATGTGAAGAACAATTATAGTGCTCTGAGCCTCTGACTCTACTCTAGTGTTGTGATCTAACAGAAAGTAACATGATTTAGTAACAGCAATAAAAGTCCAGCAATATAAAGTTGTTTTATGCGAAACCATAGACCTTTATCTACAGATCAAGTATAATAATAGTAACATTGAATCATCTTGGAGAGTTTCATCGTTGTTGACTGTTGTAACCGAACGCGACGCGCTGTTTGATGCTGAATGGAGAATGACTGACAGCAGCGGAGGGAAAAAGTTTACATGATCTTGAATTTAATGACTTAAATATTAATTTATATCTCACATTATACTATATAATGGCTTCAGAACACTTATAATATAGTGCACAAAAACTTTATGGTGCTTTATAATGTTTTGTGCCTTTTATGGGGCTTAGCAATAACACAGAATAATACGCACAATATCGGATTCGTCTGACCGATACCCGATCCGGCAAAAATGGCAATATCGGAGCCGATACCGATACTGAGTATCGGATCGATGCATCCCTATTTATAACCGATAAATTGACACTTTTTAACCGATAAATTGACACTTTTTAACTGATAACTTGACACTTTTTAAGCGATAAATTGACAATTTTTTAACTGATAAATTGACACTTTTTAACCGATAAATTGACACTTTTTAATCGATAAATTGACAATTTTTAACTGATAAATTGACACTTTTTAACCGATAAATTGACACTTTTTAACCGATAAATTGACACTTTTTAACCAATAAATTGACACTTTTTAACCGATAAACTGACACTTTTTAACCCATAAATTGACACTTTTTAACCGATAAATTGACACTTTTTAACCGATAAATTGACACTTTTTAACCGATAAATTGACACTTTTTAACTGAAAATTGACACTTTTTAACCGATAAATTGACAATTTTTTAACTGATGAATTGACACTTTTTAAACTATAAATTGACACTTTTTAAGTGATAAATTTACACTTTTTAAGCGATAAATTGACACTTTTTAACTGATAAATTGACATTTTTTAACCGATAATTTGACAATTTTTTAACTGATAAATTGACACTTTTTAACCGATAAATTGACACTTTTTTATTGATAAATTGAAACTTTTTAACTCATAAATTGACACTTTTTAATTGATAAATTTACACTTTTTAACCAATAAAATGTGCACTTTTTAACCAATAAAATGTGCACTTTTTAACCAATAAAATGTATACTTTTTACCTGATAAAATGGACACTTTCAACCGATAAATTATGGGCCTGTTTTAGCTGATAAAAATTGAATTTTTAACTGGTAAAATTGACACTTTTTAACTGGTAAAAAAACTGGTAAAATATGCACTTTTTAACTGATTACATTGACTGTTAAACTGATAAAATAGACATGTTTTAAACAATTAAATGGACACTTTTAAACTGGTAAAATTTACACTTTTGGCAAATTGACATGATATTAGACTATAGCCTATAATAAAAGATAATGAATTTGAAACCTGAACCAAACATATTTTTATTCAAAGATCAACAGTCTGTCATTGGTCTACAAAAAAAAAACAATAATAAAATCATGTTTCAGGCTATAGCATTCATAATTTGAATGAAAATTAGCTTATCAATACATACCTAAATTCGCGCCTACGGTATCTTTGTAGAACTTCAAAAAAAACTTTAAAAGCTTAGATTTCGGGACGTCTAATTACCACAGTGTGACTCAATCTGGCTGATTTTTGTTCTTTATTAAATATAGACCTTAAAGACACTTAAAAACAGCTTTTTTTAAAGAGATCGTTGACTCATTTACTCATCCTCATGTTGTTTGAAACCTGTATGACTCTTTCTTCTGTGCCGCATAAAAGAAGATATTTTGAGAAATGCCTCAGTATTTTTTGTCCATACAATAAAACGTCAATGGGGTCCAATTTTCCTTGATAAAAAAGACATGAATGCGAGTAAAAGATGACAGAACGATGATGTTCGGCTGATCTGTGCCTTTAACTGTCAGTGTCAAAGAGAGAAAATAAACGATAGTGGAAACTAAACTATGACCTTTTGGTAAAAAAAATTATTTTATATAAAACGGCTTAAAAATGTACGTAAGGAAAGCATTCAGACTTTATCTGTGATTAGCTTGTTGATGATCATCGTGACACTTAATGCATGTGAACAGACGTCACGTTAACAGCCGTTGATGTGTGGTGTGTGTGTGTGTGTGTGTGTGTGTGTGTGTGTGTGTGTGTGTGTGTTTTCTTACCTCATGCATGTCATACGCAAAGTCCCCTGAGAAAACAATCACATGCTGTAAAGCACTTTCACCACATCAGATCTGAGCATAGCTCGAGTCACACACTAGCTATGTTTCCATCCACACGTGTTTTATCCGCATTAAGTGATATGGAATGAAAAATGTCTTATGGAAACAGTAAAATTCGATTGAATTTCATGAATATCGACTCAAATGAAATGCGTTCGGTCTCATGGGATTTTATCTTGATGGATATACGGCTTATGCGATAAACGCTGATGGAAACGTTATTATGGCGCGATCCATTTTGTCTAGCAAAACTTTGTTCGCAAATGTTTGCTTGAATGTTGTGCGAAAATTAATGGAAACGCCTTAAAATGTCTTAAATCAATTTGATAAACCAATTTGATCGTAAAACAGCATGTGACGTCATTACGCACAGGTTTATATTCGCTTTAAAGCCGTTGGATGGAAACACACTTTCACCAGCTTTATTCACATGAGGTTTTTTACCGAACTTCAGATAATTCCATTGACAAGTGGATGGAAACATGGCTAGTGTGAGTGAAGCGCTGCGCTCACCGATGTGCAGAATGGCGTCGTACACACTCATCTGTGTCTCTCTCTGCAGTCGACTCAGAGACTGAGGGTTCTCGTTCCCCATGTCCCCGAACACAGCGAACCTGGGGCTGAAGCTCACGCTCTCGTTCAGAGCCGTGAAGGAGAAGACATCACTCCAGCCAGAGTCACTGCCACAGTGATACACTGCACACACACACACACACACACACACACACACACACACACACACACACACACACACACACAGGTGAAGGAGAAGACATCACTCCAGCCAGAGTCACTGCCACAGTGATACACTGCGCACACACACACACACACACACACACACAACACACACCACACAACACACACACACACACAGGTGAAGGAGAAGACATCACTCCAGCCAGAGTCACTGCCACAGTGATACACTGCGCACCCACACAACACCACAAAACACACACACACACACACACACACACACACCACACACACACACACACACCACAACAGGTGAAGGAGAAGACATCACTCCAGCCAGAGTCACTGCCACAGTGATACACTGCCACACACAACACACACACACACACACACACACACACACACACACACAACACACACACACACACACACACACACACACACACACACACACACACACACACACACACACAGGTGAAGGAGAAGACATCACTCCAGCCAGAGTCACTGCCACAGTGATACACTGCACACACACACACACACACACACACACACACACACACACACACACACACACACACACACACACACACACACACACACACACACACACACACACACACACACACACACACACACACACACACACACACACAGGTGAAGGAGAAGACATCACTCCAGCCAGAGTCACTGCCACAGTGATACACTGCACACACACACCACACACACACACACACCACACACACACACACACACACACACACACACACACACACACACACACACACACACACACACACACACACACACACCACACACAGGTGAAGGAGAAGACATCACTCCAGCCAGAGTCACTGCCACAGTGATACACTGCACACACACACACACACACACACACACACACACACACACACACACACACACACACACACACACACACACACACACACACACACACACACCAGGTGAAGGAGAAGACATCACTCCAGCCAGAGTCACTGCCACAGTGATACACTGCACACACACACACACACACACACACACACACACACACACACACACACACACACACACACACACACACACACACACACACAGGTGAAGGAGAAGACATCACTCCAGCCAGAGTCACTGCCACAGTGATACACTGCACACACACACACACACACACACACACACACACGTTTACCGTAAGCGGAGCCGGGCCTCAGCTCTCTCAGTGTGACGCGGTGGATAAACACACTCCTGCGCTCCGGTCCGTCATTAATGAAGACGCTGGAGTTCCCCGTCGCTGAGAGACTGAAGAGCTTCCCCCCCCACAGCCCGAACTCCACCACACTCGCCGTCTCATTGGCTGTGGACCATGTGACCAGCATAGAGCCCGAGACACCTGAGAACACACACATCATCATCATCATCATCATCATCTTCATATATTTCACATATAATAAAGTTTACCTGTGTAGATCTCACCTGGATATGAGATGTGCACCTGCTCAGGCTGGGTTCCTACGGGCGGCACGGCAGCGGCAGAGCCACACACACACAGAAGAAGAAGAAGTGACATCATCACGCCCTGACCTGAGGGTCACATGACCACACATCAGACTGGGCAAGAGTTCCACTGTACACACACACACACACACACACACACACACACACACACACACACACACACACACACACACACACACACACACACACACACACACACACACACACAGAAGAACTAGAGCTGACAGAAATTATGATTTCAATGTCAGGACAAAACAGTTTATGGAACGTTATTATACATGTGATATACATTCTCGTAATGTTGAAAAGAAACATTTTTCTTTGCTAATCACAACTTCCTTAATGTCTGAATAACTTTGTAAGGTATAATTTGCTCTGAATGCAGAGATTAATTGATGGAGGGCTGACAAAACTGAGTTAATTCATGGCATAATTTATCAAACATTTAACTAACTGTATATTACAGATAAACTTCAATACACATATAAACAACCAATAAATACTAAAATAACCCAAACACACTGAAATACACATCTACAACCACTAGATACCATATAAATAAACCCTAAATTAATAAACACTCTCAGCTAAATAAAAAAGCAGATTTTACAGACAAAAACATGTAAAGTTGAACTAACAAACACGAACCTGCTGGTTTAATGTTGATTGTGTATTTAGTTTCCTCAAACTGCTTGAGCTCAGCTGCTGGTCACATGATCGGTGTTACCCGTCAGATCACGTGACGCTGCTTTCCCACGTGTGTGCGGCGACGTGCGCGCTCACGTCATTGTTTGTTTCGGTTTTGCCCCGCAGACGCTCAATACTGTCGCGGCGTTTTTAGAAAAGGACTCGAGAAATAACCAACACTGATTAAATTGTCTTAGAAGTTAGAACATAGGAAAAAAAACTTTAAAAAAGAACACTCTGTTTGTAATTCTCAAAACGTGTTGATACTTTCGGTTTATAATATGAACATTGGTACATAGAGGCAGGAAGAAGTACTTTAGAAACCAGCCTTTATTAATTATTATTGCAGAGATGGGGTTTGGGGCTGGGGCTGTGTCAGTGGGGCTGGGTCAGTGGGACTGGGTCAGTGGGCTGGGTCAGTGGGTCAGTGGGATCATGGGATGAGTCTGAGAACAGGAGACATGAGTAAAGAGAATGCAGAAGACAAAAGGTAGATCAAATAAAAAGGGTCTGGATCAAAAAATCGAATTACATGCGATGCACCCATGCCCAACCCCATCTCTGCAATAATAATTATTAAAGGCTGGTTTCTAAAGTACTTCTTCCTGCATTAATGTTCATGGGTAGCCTAAATGTGTTCCATCCAGACCTTAACATTAAGTCTAATTACTGTTATATGTCAACAAGATTCAACAAGACATGTTCTCCTGCTATACTCAATGTTTACATATGTTTGGGTAATTATGCAAATTAGCACGTAATTAGATTATGCACCATTTGTCCATGTTAACAAACCGTTTCAAAAAACTTGTAATACATTTTTTGTTTGTCTCTCAACTCAGTAATTTTCATGATAATATATAAAAGTTAAAATTTTTACCCTTTTCAAGTGAGAAAAATAAATGAGAAAAAAGGGTATATTTGGGTCTTTTTCCCAGCTTTCCCCTAATGGGATTCTTCAGGGCTTTTTTTCCTTACTCAGGACATATTGAGGATACAAAATCAGTTGAGTTTGCTTCTGTTGCAATTTGTTCAACCCTTTTTCATAAAATGACTGGACTATAAAGAAATGTTTTTTTTATCAATTCGATTATTTTTCAATTAGTATAAAAAATTATGTATTTCTGATATTTATTGGTTTTCCAACACACACACACACACACACACACACACACACACACACACACACACACACACACACACACACACACACACACACACACACACACACACACACACACACACACACACACACACACACACACACACACACACACACGCACGCACACTAGTAGGGACAATCATAAAAGTAGAACTTGTGAAGAAAGGAAACAAAGGAACTAGAAATACTTTTATTTATTTAAAGTTTTATTCATTTTTTTTAAAAACATGTATAGTACTTTATAATAATAACTACTGTAAATAAATTGAACACTTTACAACAAGGTCTCATTTGTTCACATCAGTTAATGGAACTAACATGAACTAACAATCAGCAACATTTTTACACAATATATTAACTTTGTTAATGTTAGTTAATAAAAATGTTCATGTTAGTTCACAAACACAACTTTTGATCTTAAAAATGTATCAGTAAATGTTCAGATTCACATAGATGTAGAAATATTGTTCACTGTAAGTTCATGTTAATATTAACTGATGGACATAAACAGTTAATAAATGATTAATAAATACTGTAACAAATGTATTGCTCCCGTTAGTTAACTAACAATAACTAGTGGAACTTTATAGTAAAATGTTTCACCAAACGCAGAAAAGAATTAGTTGTTAATGAGTAATTAGCCCTGTTATTCACTATACGTCACGGCCGTATTCATCTTTGATCTGCGCCTCGGAGCCCCGCCCCTTACACCCGAAGCACCGCCCCTTACGCTCGGAGCTCCGCCCATACGGGCCCTGGCTCCGCCCCCCGCTTTAGGCGGAGAGAAGAACCTGGTCACGATCTCCGAGACGTCAGGAAGATCCTGGTTTGAGTTCAGCATGTTCATCGACTGCTCCATCTCCTACAGACAATATCATCATCAATAATCAAACATATGAATATGAATATGCGTTATAAATGCCTCATTCATTCATTCATTCATTCATTCATTCTCATTCATTCAAACAAACACAGTTCTTAAAACACAACCTTTTGTCCTTGGTCTTTAACACCTGACGTTGACCTTTTATTTTTTATTTTACTGTTGTATGTTTATTGTTTTTTTCTGTATTATATGCTTTACATACAGTATTTATGTAAATTTTTTTTTACTCTACTATTTTATTCTAGATCTGCTGTAAAGCCTAAACAATCTCTACCCAAGTTTCCATCCACTTGTCAATGCAATTATCTGAAGTTCGGTAAAAAAGCTTGTGTGAATAAAGCTGGTGAAATTGTGTTTCGACTTTTAGACTCTTTTAGAATCGCCTCTGAGCGCTTCAGAGTGGCTGTCTATGGGCATGCACAAACATGTGCTTAAAACAACCCAACGTTCGTTTTCAAAACTGTGACACTCACCGAGTGGTTAGTGGTGTTCGTTGATGATCCAAAACAAGTAGCGTAGCGAAATACAGTTTCTGTCGTGTTTTATTTGGCATTTTGTAAAATCGCATTGATGTCTGTTGGAGGACTCAGTGCTGGCTGATATTACTGCGCTACCGGAGACCGAAAGGGTCTGTTTACATTGGGTTGTAGTCTTTTCGCTCGGTTCTCCGTCTCTCAGAAGGCTAGCGTGAGCAAAGTGGTGTCTCCATCAAGTGGTCGGGAGTGTGCTAACGCTTCAGACTCAAATATCCAGCGGAAGTTTATACGCGGTTGTGAGGTATCTGAAAAAATAGTTCCACTACAGCAAATAACACAGATTGAAATCATACATTGCGCTGATATATTTGTTTTTAATCATCAACGAACACCACTAACTACTCGGTGAGTGTCACAGTTTTGAAAACGAACGTTGGGTTGTTTTAAGCACATGTTTGTGCATGCCCATAGACAGCCACTCTGAAGCGCTCAGAGGCGATTCTAAAAGAGTCAAAAAGTCGAGACAGGACCCATCGTCAACATTTCTGTGTCCACCACTCCAGGCACGGCGTCAGGATTCCAGGTTTGGATGGGCCAGACCAATTGTGGATGGGCCTTAAATTAAAAACGTTATCCAATCACTGTTTAACCTAATAAAAATTACTGACTAATATATCTGTACGTAGGCTATAGATAATATACATTTTAATAGCGTAAAGCTCTTTAAATATTTTGTTGCAATGTTAAAAAGTTTCTGTGCATGGAGTTCGACGGACCTATCCGCGATCGCTCTCCTTGGTTCTGACCAGAGAAGAGCGCTTTTGAAAACTCCAGTGTGTTAAAAACTCCATGACGCATCATACCTGCAGGGCTGCGTTTCCCGATAAAAGAAAAAGCGGTGTTCTTTATAAAAGAAGCACTTCAGAAATAGTTGAAATTGCATTTATTAGGACTCATATAGGCAGAGGCGCTGGCGCCGTCCTAGCAACGGCGCTGGTCGCGCTAGCTGCGATAGTCGCACTATAGCGGGTGGCAGAGACGAAGATGTGTGATGTGGATCTCAGCTCTCCTTCATCTCCTGGCTGCAGCGATGACTCAGAGACTGTATGCGTGTTTAAGGTCCTAAACAACGACTGTTGCAACATTGTCCTTTACTGGAAATGATTTTCACACTTTCACAAGCTAATGATAAGCGCTGAAGCTGCAATATTTCTGGAGACATGGAGTGGGTAAAACATTGACCACTTGAGTTTTGTTTTGTAGAAAGACTTTTTTTCTTCTTTTTTTTTAAAGATTTTCGTTTTGTATAAATTGTATCTGAATTTTGATCAATGTTTTTCCACAGAATTGCATGTTTATATCTCACAATTCTGACTTTATAATACGCAATTGGGATATAAAGGCAGCATTGCATGATATAAAGTCGCAATTGCGTGTTATAAAGTCAGAATTGAATTGTGAGATATAAACTATTCTGGGGTAAAAAAAATAAATAAATAAAGAAGTAATTGCGCCTTTATTTCACTCAATTCTGACTTTATATCAGAATTGGGAAAGGGAAAGACCCGTATACTGCGAACGGCACACATAAGGAGTTTCTGGGTGTTTCTCGCTCATTTCTGCTCCGAGGTCTTGATTGTGGCATTTCGTTGAGGTTTAGAACCCAGTATTCCTGTAGCCTAATTATTATTATTTTTTTTTTTTATGAATTTAATAAAGATCTCTGTCTCGTATTATGTTCAAATGGTCAGTGTACATTTGGGTCCATTTGTTTTTCCTTATTTAACCCGTTATCGCAAAACGAAAAATGAACGGTGGTTGTTTTTTATTTAAAACGCAAAGTTGAACACCAATTTTTTTTTTTATTTGAACTGAACACAAATGCTGCGCAAAAAAATAGGCTAAATATCGACAAAATTTCAGGTTTTTGTTTATAACTTTTTGCCCCTTTATTAAACATTTAAAATATTCACAAATTAATACGAAAAATATGGAGATTTAAATGGTTTTCTAAGGCCAAATTAGAACCTGGAAATGATATTTTTCCCGCAGTGCTCAATGAGAAGAGCCATATTTATGTCTCTGGTACCACAGCCTACAGAAAGGTGATTTAGGGAGTTATAGGCTAATTATAAAGAAAAAATAATTACTACATTTTAATTGTTTATTAATGAACTGTTTTCTAAATTAGTGTCGGCTAAAAACATCTCTATCTCCGCTGTAAGGCTAATGCACCATTAGAGAGAAATGCACCTTTCATACGGATTACATAAGCAGAAGGTATTAACTTTCAATTCGAATTTGTTCGTTTTAAACTGGACATTTCAAGCTTTATCCTACATAGGCTATACTTTGTTTCAGTTCTCGCGCTCCAGTTCACAGAGATCATGAAACCGCCTGATTGTTTTATTTTATTTTACAAAAGCACAACGTTTTCTTGTTATTGTGAGTTTATACAAATAAAAATAGTTGCGAATAATGTATTATTGTTTTCTGTATGACCAGAAATTATAGAGTATTTTTTGTTGATAGGAAAACGCAAGTGTTCGCGCCCGCGCGCCTCCGTGCCATGCAGTGCGCGCTCAGGAAATATTCCTTTTTCAAATTGCCTGAAAAACCTCCTCATGCGAGCGTAAAAACTTTTTTTGTGATAAATAGGTGTTTTTGCGAAATTGACGTGTTTCCATTTTCAATTTGCGCAATTTGAAGGGTAATGGAAACGCGGCTGTCTGCTAAACTTGCGCAGAAACATCAAAATAGACATAACCAGCTTTTCAAAATTGTTTTTAAAACTAAACATTTAGACTATTTTAGCACAAATTATGAGCTCATTGGCGATTTAATAATTCTTGACAACATTTTTGAAGAAATGTTTTGGGTGGGCCTGTTGAAAAGTGGGTAGGCCTAGGCCCGTCAGGCCCACCCCTAACGCCGTGCCTGCACCACTCTAGCTCATCCAAAACACACTAGAAAATAGACTCAAAGTGCTAAATACCCGAATTATACTTAAAAGCGCTGTATAAATGAAGGAGACTGACTTGTTCATGAATAAAGTGTGATTGATTACCCGCTTCATCTCTGGATCGCTGGAGTTCATGACTTTGGGAAGCAGAATGATGACGAGGAGAGGGAGACCCATCATCAGGAGCATGGGGTTCATGAGGACATCGGCCCAGCTCCAGGTTTCCCGCGGGATGAAGAACGCGTGCCGGCCGGAGCTCCTCATGTGGAGCGGGTACGGGAGCCGCGTCACCGCTGATGTCCTGATGTAGTCCAGCACACGAGCCCTGCCGATCACATCTCAGATCATTATATCACGCATTAACATGCTCATAATCACAGTCCTTCCAGAAAAATGCAGAGTTTTTTTGTGATTGTTGCGGGAAAAAATCCTTGATTATGCGGCACGTTTTCTTAAAAAATGTGATGGAATATGCGGATATTTATGCAATTTTATGCGATGAAATTGCGGAAACTTGTAAACTGCGGTTTGATGAAAGAGAGAAAGGGATTCCCCTGTTCCCTGTTCTCACTAGGCTACTGCCTTACTGTAAAGAGTCATTTCTTATTACTTCCTATGATAAGCAAGCACACTACATCACAGAAAGTGCTGGAATATTTCAGTTCATCTTCTTTTATTTCAGATCTTAATAAACACATCAAACTTACAAAACATTGATGAGTCAAACAAGTTCTGGAGCTTTACTAAAGGAATATGCTACAACTTCTGGAAAAATGAATAAACCCCCCCCCCAAAAAAACGTGTGCTTCCTGTTTTACAGCTTTTCGATGATGTTCACTTCCGTAATTACGTCATAACATTCCCATGGCAACAGGGAAAATGGCGGCTCTTGTGTGAAGCAAAGTGGTTAGTTGTGCACAAACAGTGATGTGTACCAGTGTGTATGTGTTTATGATCCACACACACATCATTATGATCCACACACACCTCATCTTCCCGGTAGCCGTGATGTCGACTCGCACAGGCTGGAATCTGTAGGTTGGCGAGGAGATTTCCAGGACATACGATCCCGACGGAACGTCACTGACTGAGAAACCTCCATCTTCCCTGCAGAGATCAGCAGGACACAAATACAACGTTATGCCGACGTTCCCATCAAATTATAAAACCGTTATTTATGAATGAACTTATTTCTCAAGACTTGCGAGATATTTTTTTATATCTTATAGCTTTTTTTCTTTTATATCTCCCAATTGCGTGTTATAAAGTCAGAATTGCGAGATAAAAACACGCAATTTTGAGGGGAAAAAGTTTATTTCTCGTAATTCTGACTAATAGAACAAAAAGTCAGAATTGTGAGATAAAAAGTTGCAATTACCTTTTTATTTTTTATTCGGTGGCGAAAACAAGCTTCCATACAATTCTGACATTATAACTGTCGTCTTTCAAAATGTTTTATTGTGTTGCGGAAACAAACTTCCATATGTTTCTGTAATTTAGGGAACCAAATAAGAACATTCTGGGAATATACTGAGGAGGTTCTGGGAAAATTCTGGGAATGTTACTCAAACCTAAAGAGATTAAGGAATGTCCGTTCTGGGATCCACACACTAACATTCCCAATACATCCTGACGACATACTGGGAATGTGAGGGTAACATTAATGTTCTAACTTTCCTGGCTAACCAACAGAAGGTTATGATAACGATGAACCTCGATCACGTGTATCAGGCAGTGTCGGGAAACTTATTACAAGTAACTTGAGATATCAGATTACTTTTTCAAGTTACTAGTAAAGTAACGCATTCATTTTACAATTTACAACAAAATATCTAAGTTACTTTTTCAAATAAGTAACGCTAGTTAGGGCCGTTACATAGCTCCCTTTCCTAGTCTGAACAGTGGACGCAAGCATCACGGGCGATGCGTGAAATGCAATACACCGCTCACGCAACAGGGGGCAGTAGAGTGAATTTGTCACAGGCACTTTTCCAGTCTTTCACCTTATCTACGGTCTTTCCCATCGCGGTTGCAACCTCTCTCCAGGCATTTTCCAACGCTATCTTATTGGAGTGTAATTACGATGAACTGTCATATATGACTGCAGATGACACAATTTACCGTTGGTAAGATCTCCACAGATGTTTGTTTGTCGTTGCATTGTCTGAAAAACATTTTATTATGCAATATAAATGCGGATGTATACGTATAAGCTCGCATAATTTGTCCTCTTCGCCCGCCATTGTATTCAAACCTTCTTCTGTAAACATAATATACTTGAATTAATGTACAATACTTGCAATGTCGCCCTCCACCGACAACGCATGTTATTGCGTGCATCGGTGCGTCGCGTATCAAAAAATAGGACGACACATTTGGCTACGCATCGACGCATAAAGGCCAATTTATACTTCTGCGTCGTAGTGTACGTAGTGTTCTGTGTCCGTAGTGTACGGCGTAGGCTACGCACTAGACGACGCCGTCTTGAGCATTTATACTTCTGCGTTTAGGTCTGCGTTGCTCTGCAGTACAGCGCTGAAACGCTAGTTGGCGGCAGAGGGTTTTAATGTTCCACTTTTAGATTCCTTGCGACTGTTTTGAGTTTAGGTTACTACAAGCAATGGCGACTGAAAGAGAGCGGATCACGTTGGAGTTGGAGCTTATCCAGGTGAAAAGGCAGTTAATTTTTAGTTTTTTTTAACAGTTTCGCTGTACTTAGAATTTAAAAATGGCGGGCGGTGCAGAAGAACACGGTGGAAATGCATAGGAGGAAACGCGATGCTACCAAGCCGACCAATCACAGATCTTGCGGTCCGCGTCGTCGCGACGTGTAGTTACATTTTTGAGGAGGTGCGCGTCAGGTACGGCCAAAGGGTACGGCGTATGGAACGCGTCTGTGCGTATGCTACGCCGTACCTACTGCGCGCACCCGACGCAGAAGTATAAATCAGCCTTAAGGGCCGTTACATAGTCAACTCATCGGTACGCGCGTCCGCAAGGCTATGCGATGCGTAGGCTTGCGGACGCGTATACATGCGTACCAATGTGTTGACTATGTAACGGCCCTTTTACCGTGCGTTTCACATTTATTGGCTGACAGCTCTCCTGTCCGCATGTTGAGAGAAATAAAGTAAGGTGTTGTGTTGTGTGTGTGTGTGTGTGTGTGTGTGTGTGTGTGTGTGTGTGTGTGTGTGTGGTGTGTGTGTGTGTGTATAAGCAAATATGCATTTCCTTCAGCCTGAGGCTTACTGATTTCTCTTTTGGTGTGAAAGGGCCTTAACATTTGCCAAAAAAAATAAAATAACATAAAAAATTAAAACAAATTGTTATTAAAAAACAAACAAGCAAGCCCATCCCAGGTGAGGTAAAAGTAATACAAAAGTAATGTAAGATTACTTTTAAAAGTAACTTTCCCCAACACTGGTCTCAGGTGTGTGTGTGTGTGTGTGTGTGTGTGTGTGTGTGTGTGTGTGTGTGTGTGTGTGTGTGTGTGTCTCTGTGTGTGTCTCAGGGGCGGATCTACAGGGGGGCAAGGGGGGGCAGGTGCCCCCCCCACTCTAGAGCCTTGCCCCCCAGCTGCCCCCCTAACTTTGGTGATCCAAAAACTGTACTTGTAAAAACAACCCGCAAGCTTCTCAAAACAGTGAACTAAACGATACATTTACCAAAAGTGAACAATTAAATTTTTATTAAAGCCCGTCCCCCCTCAAATACTTAGTACGTCCCTGATTCAAACGTGCAGAGCGGCGTTCGCTCAGTCACGCGCGCGCGCACACACACACACACACACACACACACCACACACACACACAGCGAGTCTGCTGCGGTGCGGTGGCCCTGAGACCCGACTGGAGAGACTGAGCTGCCCCAGAGCCTCTGAAGGTGAAGTGAGTTTCCCCATGTGTAGTTAAACAAACGTTTAACTTAAAGTTACATTTGTAATGAATGTATTGTATGCTAAAGACGATTCAGCATCAGCAAAAACAGTCTATTACGTTAGCCAAAATCAGCTGTCAAATCGCTTCCTCGTGATTTGTAAGAGCACTGTTCCCTTTGATTGGCCTAATTTTGATTTTAGTAAAGACAAGAACAGCTTAATAAAAAATATAAATTGTTTGTATCCATAACATTAACTGATGGTCGCTGTTACGCCGGCGTTACGTTACAACACACAATACAGTGCCAGTTAGGAGATCGATCATTTGATTAGCTAAGCAAATCCAATTCCTCTCAGATATCACAGCAATGAAACCAGGTTAAAACTGGGGAAATAACTAATAAAATCAGGATTATTATATAGTCTAAACATAACTGGCGTGTGTGCATGTGATAAATATTTCTGATTTTATATTTGTTATAGGCTACTTATTAGCTGGGTCATTCCTGGTATGCGGTGACTTTTCCTGTCCCAATGGTTTATTTACACATATTTTCTCTAAAATGAGTCACATATTTATAGTAAATGGCTTAAATTGTAGATTTAAGTATTCTTTACCATTTAAACAGAGATAATAGACATTAAAAATAAAATTTTGTATTTTACACAATTTTAATTGATGTATGCATTCAATTATATCATGTCCTCAGTGCACAGTAATCAACTTCTGCAAGAAATATAAACCATGAAATGACAAAAACCTCAAAATATTTTTTTTATGTTATAGACTAGGCTAAATTGCCTCTAATCATAAATCATGTGAAAATATAAGTCTTTTCTTAAAATTTTCTTCAATTACTGCGTCCCTCCCTGAAGTCATCTTCCACCCTGTTAGTATGTACTTTTTTGCCTTCCAAATCCGACTGCAATTTTATTGAGACCATTTTCAAGAAGTGACTTCATTTCTTTTACCGTCTGGAATTCAACTGTACAAACTGAAGTAAGATTCAACTCTCACTCCTAACTTTTTTTTTAGTTTTTGAAATGTTATCCTGCTTGTCCCACCCTTAAAGTTCCACCCTATGTTATAGAGAATGTTTGTCCTATCAAAACATTTAAAAACAAATCTGACATAGTTATAAAAGTCATGTTCATCTGTAGAAGGTTAGCTAGCTAAATGTTGATCACTCAAAGAGCTATGGCTAACTTAGCTCAGGATTTTCCACCCTGTTAGATTCCACCCTGTTAGGTCTATAAACCTAACAGGGTAGAATGTGAAACATATTCTATTCATTAAAAAAAATTTGCTTGTTTCAAGAAGAAAAAAAAATCTAAGATGGCATAAGGGACATATACTATCCAAGAAAAGCTCATTATTGATTAACATTTACATTATTAACATGTTGTGATAACTATGTATATGTCCCTAACAGGGTGGAATATTTTCATGGACAGTGTCTGAACAAACTACCCATAATTATTATTATAGAGTCCCTGAGCTTGACCAATATGTATTCC
>CM070832.1:1021705-1129205 GCA_036326025.1 Chrosomus eos
GCTGTATCTACAGTGAAGAGTCCAGATAAAGCCGTCAGTGCTGAAGTCCAGAGCTGATAGTGAGCGCTCGCTCTCCGAGTCTCCGGATTCTCCCAGTCACACGGATCGGGATCGGGATGAGGATGAGGATGCTGTGGCTCTGTGTGGTTCTGCTTCTGGTTCTGCTGGATCTCACTGAAGCGTCTCCGGCTGGAAACACGCATATGCTCGATCCCGAAGAGCACAAGCTCATCCTGAACCTCGGACACAAAGGTCAGATCACTCAGATATCTCTTTACTCCTGCATCTTGATCAAGTCACAGTCATTATATAATAACATCAAGTAAATCAAACTCAAAAACCTGTTTATTGAGCCACTAATTTTTCCACACTCTAAAAAATGCTGGGTTGTTTTAACCCAATTTTGGGTCAAATATGGACAAACTCAAACATTGGGTTAAAAATGTAATAAAAAATTTAACCCAATGTCTGGGTTTGTCCATATTTGACCCAAAATTGGGTAAAAACCACCCAGCATTTTTTTGAGTGCAGATATATAGAAATACTAGTTATACTAACACAGCTAAATGTGAGCCATTAGAGCAGAGGTCAAAGGTCAAGCAGGACTCAGGGTGTGTTCATGTAATAAAGACTAATTACATCAGGTTAGAGATAATGGCTTCTGATTAATGAAATGATGAAAGATTATCAAGACAAGCATGTGTTTTCTTAGAAATATTAACTTAAACATACTTATTACAGTTTCTTTTATTTATTACGTCTTTTTATTAAACAAATTTATTAGTAATAACATTTATTTTTTGTGTCTTTTAAATGTTAAGTACTTCAACTTCAACGTATTTATAAATATGTTTAATAAGAAGAAATGTTGTAATAAATATAAGAACATGTTTAAGTTAAAATTTCTAAAATAAAATATATTAAAAAGTATAATAAATTAAAGCTATATTTTCATTTTTTATATAGTCCTATTTAGCTTTTGTAATATTTCTTAATATTTAATTTTTTTTCTTATATATTAATATATATATATATATATTATATATATATATATATATATATTATATATATAATATATATATATTTTATATATATTATCTTTGATTTATTTTTATATTCTTTTAAATATTTTATTGTTTTACTTTAGACAACATAGGGCTTTAACTTAAACATATATTACAGTCTCTTATATTTATTACAACACTTATTTTTTCCTAATTTTTATATTTCTATTTGGATTTAATGTATTTAAAAAAATTTCATTTTCATTTCATTTTTAATTATTTTTAATCATTTTTAATTAATTATTATTATTTTTATTTTTTTTGAAGAGTTAGTCTTTAACTTAAACGTATTTATTTCAGTTATTTGCCAAGGCAACATGTTTTATTTTCCTCTCTTTTTTAATATTTCAATTTAGCTTTCATTATATATATAAGGAAAGCTAAATTGAAATATTAAAAAAGTTGAAGTACTAACATTTGTAAAGTAAAAAAAAAAAAAAAAAAAAAAAATATATATATATATATATATATATATATATATATATATATATATATATATATATATATATGTATATATACCTGTATATATACCTGTATATATACCTGTATATATACCTGTATATATATTATATATTATATATATATATATATATATATATATATATATGTATATATATATATATTACTTTACAAATAATAATAGTTATTATTTTTAAACTTTACAAATGTTAGTACTTCAAATTTAACATTTATTTCAGTTATGTGCCAAGGCAAGATTTTGGATTTAATAGTTATATTTTATTGCAGTTTTATTTCCAAAAACGATTTGTAATGCTTTAATGTAAAAGTTTTAGTAAACAACAAGAACAGCGTCACTGATGAACCGCTGGCAGGACGAATAAAGAGTCTGACGGTGTTGCTTGTTCTCTCAGAGATTAAATAATTATACAGAGTACACACACATATATTATGTAAACACAAACTTTTATTTTGGATGTGATTAATCACGATTAATTGTTGCCCGGCACTACTTTATGTAAATATTACAGTTTATACTTTTATTTTGGATGCGATTAATCATTTCCCAGCATTAATTTGCATAAATATTACAGTTTATACTTTTATTTTGGATGTGATTAATAACGATTAATCGTTGCCCGGCACTGTAAATATTACAGTTTATACTTTTATTTTGGATCCGATTAATTGTTGCCCAGCACTACTTTATGTAAATATTACAGTTTATGCTTTTATTTTGGATGTGATTAATAACGATTAATCGTTGCCCAGCACTACTTTATGTAAATATTACGGTTTATACTTTTATTTTGGATGCGATTAACTGTTACCCAGCACTAATTTGCATAAATATTACAGTTTATACTTTTGTTTTGGATGCGATTAACTGTTACCCAGCACTAATTTGCATAAATATTACAGTTTATACTTTTATTTTGGATGTGATTAATCGCGATTAATCATTGCCCAGCACAAATTTGAGTATTTTACTATGATATATATATATAGCTTTAATTGATTTATTGTTCTTTCAGACATTCCCCGGGACTGCCATGAGCTGTGGCTGAGCTCTGGCGGTCAGGTTCGGGACGGGCTGTACCTGATCCGACCCGGAGACTCGCCGATCGCGGTGTTCTGTGCCATGAGCGAGGGCGGGTGGACGGTGGTCCAGCACATCACGGTCAACAGCAGCGTGGACTTCGACAGAACCTGGGCCGAGTACAAGCGAGGCTTCGGGTCGCTCTCCGGGAACCACTGGCTGGGCAACGAGCACCTGCACCGGCTCACCGGCGGAGCCGTGCGCTACAAGCTCGCCGTCAAGCTAGTGGACCAGGATGCCGTGACCAAGACCGGCGAGTACGACCCGGTTCTGGTGGAGGACGAGGACGCCCAGTACCGCCTGCGTTTGGGTCCGTTTCAGGGCACGGCGGCGGACGCTCTCACGCTCGACACCGAGAACTATCTCCACGATAACCAGCGCTTCACCACCCGAGACCGGGACAACGACAACTACTTCCAGAACTGCGCTAAGCTGGAGTTCCAGGGCGTTGCGGGCGGAGGCTGGTGGTACGACGCGTGCGCCGGCGCGAACCTCAACCGCAGGAACGTCATCTACTGGCAGAAGGACTGTAATAAAGAGCACTTGTGCAAATACGCCTGGATGATGGTGCGACCTTCAGATCAGGTCAAGGTCGTTCGCTCCGGAGACTGTGCCAGAGACGAGCTCTGAGCATTCAAACCAGATGAACAATTATACATTCAAGTAATAGTAATTAACAACATGTACTTACTATAGGATTAGGGTTTGTTTGAGTGTTTTAATTAGAGTTTAAATGCGTAATTTACTGTTATTACTATGGTAAGTACATGTAACATATGTAGCAAGGACACTGTAAAATAAAGTGTTACCGATGAATCTACTGGAGATGTATCTCACAGAATTTAGTGATGTTTTTAATTAAAATCCCCCTGTGGTGAAAATCCAGCTTTTAATGTTGTTTATGTGTCCATGTGGTGTTTTTAATATGCTTATATTATGCCCCTTTTTACAAGATGTAATATAAATCTACGGTGACCTCAGAATGTGTCTGTGAAATTTCAGCTTAAAATCCCAGATCCAAAATCCAAAAAGATGTATTTACTGTAAAACCAAAACTATCTCTTTTCAATTAATCTCCTGTTATCTCTGTAAAGCTGCTTTAAAACAATCTGTATTGTTAAAAGCGCTATATAAATAAAGGGGACTTGATTTGACTGGAGAAGTTTCAGAAAAATCTCACAAAATTTTGTGATGTTTACAAAAAAGTCCCCCCGTCGTGAAAATCAAGTTTTTAATGTTGTTTATGTGTCTGTGGTGTTTTTAATATGCTTTAAGACAAATCATGTGTAAATTCATAAGTCGACAGCATTGCTGAGTATTTTCTGCTTAAAGGGGTGGTTCGGAATTTTGGACATCGGGCCTCATTTCCAAGTGAGCCTTAGTGTTATTTATCAGTAGAGACATTTTTTTTTTAATTCATCCAGTCGTCCCAGTTGCGTAGTTGGCCGGTGCTAGGCTAGCGCGAATCAATGGATCCAGCTTTAGCATGTCATAAAACAGTTTTACCCACTCCACAGTACACTAAAAGCAAATCAATTATAACGCCAGACTATCGATGTAAGTGTCCGTTGAGAGAATAATGTCAGAAATCAAACTATCCTTTTCATCTTAATGATTGCATTACATTTACAGGAACTAGTTTCTCAGCACCGGCGGAATTATACTTCGCTCCGGTTAGTAGTAACGTTACTGCGTCAAAAAGTAAACAGAACAGAAACTCACGACAGTCGGGAGGTCTAGCTAGCTTAGTAATAATTGTGGAGGTAAACAAAGGCAACATGGTGATTCGTGTGCATTTCGCAATTGCAAAATCAAACCTAATAAATGTTCATTGCGAAGTTTTCACAAATTTCATTTTGAAGATCCAGAAAGGATTCAACTTTGGATTATTTCTTCGGGCTTGGACAAGGAGACACTGACTGAGACTCTAAATTTGGACTCTAAAAAGGGATTTTCAGTGACCATTTTAGACCAGACGACTTTAAAGAACCATTTAATCGAAACGGTCACAGGTTTATGACAAGGAATGCAGTTCCAGCCGTCTTTCCAGATGCACCAACAGCTGCAGATGTACAGGTAATAACTTTTGTTACTTTAGCTAGCTAATGAAGCTAGCCCTTTCATAACTGATAGATCGACACTGACAACTGGTGCTCCGTTACGCATTGGTCTGTCTCGGGAGGGGCTGTGCCCGGATACATTTAAATTTAGGAAACTAGTGTCTAGCTCCAGTTCTGTTATCTGTGTGATAACTAAGTTCCACTACTTGCAGCAAAAACACTCGTCTTCCGTCGGTATTTGTATACACTTTCTGCACTGGCACCACCAGTCTCCCGATGTTCTGTCCCGGTTCTCTACGGCATCTCCACTGGCTGCTGTCTCTACAGTCATTCTTTCTATTTCTGCCCTTTTAGCATCCATCTCCAATAATTCTTCATCTGTTTATTCTGGCTCATACATATATGGTTCGTTGCAAAACTCACATTCTTCGTCTTCATCGTCTTCAAACTCCGAAACAATGGTATTGCTTTCAAACGTTGCCATAGTCCTCTGTCTTGCTATTACATATATCATAAATAATACTCTGCTTCTGTAGTGATGAGTGTCAGCGGCAGGTAAATACACTTGCGTGATTGTCGTGTGGACCGACTCTCTCGGTTGCCTAGGTAACATATCACTCCACCGCTGCTGTAGACTGTGCTAATAAATATAGGTAAAACAATATAACTATTGCAATGCGATGAAAAGGATAGTTTGATTTCTAACATTATTCTCTCAACAGACACTTACATCGATAGTCTGGCGTTATAATTGATTTGCTTTTAGTGTACTGTGGAGTGGGTAAAACTGTTTTAATGGCATGCTAAAGCTGGTCCCATTGATTTGCGCTAGCCTAGCACCGGGCAACTACGCAACTGGGACAACTGGATGAATTTTTTTAAAAAATGTCTCTACTGATAGATAACACTAAGGCTCACTTGGAAATTAGGCCCGATGTCCAAAATTCCGAACCACCCCTTTAAAAAAAACACTGAAATCGCTGGTGTTTCTGACGTCACAAACTACCTTGACCAATCAGATCAACGTGTGATCGTCAACCAGTGGATCTCTGAGTGAGTGAGTGAGTGAGTGGAGGCGGGGCTCATTTGCATATTCATAGAACCGCGAATACTAAATGAGGCAAGGGTGTCGAGTTGACATGAAGAATTTTTAAACGAAATAACGTTTAAATTTGTCTTTGTTTAAGCTTTAAGGGATACAATTATTGACTACAGGGGGACTTTAAAAAAATGTTGTTTGCGAATAAGAAAAGAAAAATAATCTGAATCAAAAGGAAAAACAAGATTATTATTCTGACCCCAATGTCAAACATCTTTTTTCTTGTTTTAATCATAAACTTCACAAAATTATGTTAGATTTCTCAGTTAAATTCTGGGTTGGAAAACAAGACAAAAAAACTTTTCAAAAACAAAAAAAATATTTTTTGTGCAGTGTAGGGTTGAATTATTAACCCATTCAACACATGATGATCAATTATCCATTTCTTTTTATTCAGTAAACATTTAAACGTCAGATTTATTTGTACTGAAGTGCAAAAAGTCTCATAAAACTGATCACACACACGATTACAGGGAATTAACAGACCAAAGACGCACTGCAGATTACAGTGTTTCTGTCTCGTCTTCCAGCACAAATATTCATAAATCAAGATACATTTACTGGAGAAACAAAATGACTGACGATATTAAGTCTTGTTTCTGAAAAATGTATCAAAATGAAGTGAGTTTGTGCTTAAAACAAGAACAAATATCTGCATATGGAGTCAGAAAAACATCTTAATTCAAAGTGAAAACGAAGATTATTTCTTGTTTTAAGCACAAACTCTTTCTTCTGATCTTCAGTCATTCTGCGTCTACAGTAAATGTGTCTTGATTTAATAATGTTTAGATATTTGTGCTGGAAAACACTGATGCTTTTTGCAGTGCGGTTTCAATCCTCCAAGCAATAAAGCTGATGAAGATATAAAGTCTCACATTTTTGTTCACCATCATTGAGTTGTTTACGGCACATTTACACCAATCTTCCAAATCACACACTGTCATTAAACGGGTTGTTCCTGAAACTCACACACACAGCTTCATCAACACGACAGCGGGAAACATCCAGATCCACTGGGATGAAATCACACCAGGACAAATGAAGTTTTCTTCTTTCGTTCTTATAATGTAAGGCATTTGAAGAGGGTACAATCGACATCAAGTACAACATTAGCCCTTATTAAGACTGTGATAAATAACATGGTGTGTTTGTTCTGCACTCGTGAAACTCAATCTCTATCATCATATTCTTTTCATCCCTCATATTTGATAATGAGGTTTATTTCCAGAATGGATTATGTGTGTAAAAGATTACACACATCCGCATTACAGATGAACTCAAGAGTTAGGAATAGTTAAAGGAAAAGTTCACACAAAAATACTTATGAAAATATTAAAGGAGGAATTCGAATGGAAAAAATGGGCTTTTAATGAAACTTGTCTGTAAAAAACGAGTTGCATTTTCCCAAAAACTTGATTTTGTGAGCACAGAAATGCAGACGTCCGATTCCTGGAGCTTTAATTCAGCTGAGAAATAAACTGAGTGATAAGGTTCAGGTCATTTACATCACATTATTCATTTACATACACTAACGACACAAAACTGGTTGAAAATCTGCGATCTTTCCCTTTAACTCAATCATTCCCTTTGCAAACATGGTATAGATTTACAAGAGATTTAGAGAGTCATATGGGACTTTTTTGGGTGGTGGACAGTTCATATTTGTTGTAAACCAGGGGCGTAGGAGCATGTAAGAGACATGTCCCCCCCACATTTCAAAATCTAAGTTTTGTCCCCCCCACTATTTCCCAAAGTAAGATTTTGTTTTGCATTGCCTGCCTATCTCTGCCAATTTCGGAGTCTCCAAATTAATCCATTCTGCAACTTTTAAATACATAATTCATTTTTTTAAAACGGCCGTATTCTTCAGCTGTTTATGTCGTCAGTTAACCATGATCGCGCACCGCTCGCGCATGCGCATCTAGGCGACACGGATAAATGCACGCAGCAATATATGAATGTTCCTGGGAGATCTGTAGTTGCACGGGATGTGGAAGCGCGCAAAAGTTCCAGAAATGTACAAAAAGGTAAGGAAAATAAGACTAAATCAAAATTAAATAACCAAGATTAGGTTAGTATTTTTCTCAGGAGATGTTTTGAGCATTTTACTACACCGGATTATCAGCAAACTGTCAAGAGAACTGCTAGCTACTCAAAATAAACTAGCAATCTATTCAGTCAGCATATTTGTGTTTGATCTGTGTGAATTACTTGAAATATAAGACTTGCTAGACCTACTTTTAGCTACCAAGCAACCTTTCCACAAGGGATAGATTGATTTTATTTTTTATAAATCAAATCAACCATTTATTTGAGTTAATCAGTACACGACTGATTAACAGTAATGTAAATGCTAAATGTCCTAATACATGTTGATACTACAACAATGCAAAGTATATGCTCTTAACCTTGCAGTTTTTCACATATCATGTATGACTCAATTTCTCAATTTATTTGCACAAAACTCTCCAGAAAGTGGCATTTAATGGTTTATTTTTCAAAAAAAAAATTATCGGGGGAGCATGCCCCCGGACCCCCCTAGCATTTCCTGTCCCCCCCAGGTTCAAAATTGCTCCTACGCCCCTGTTGTAAACTAAACTACCGGTCATAAGTTTAGCTAATGTTTCTGAAAGAGTCTCTTCTGCTCACCAAAGCTGCATTTGATTGATCAAATATACAGTAAAAACAGTGAAATATTATTAGGATGTAAAACAATGTAACAATTTCTGTGAATGTAAAATGTTCCGTCCTAGTTTTTGATACGCGACGCACCGATGCGCGCAATAACATGCGTTGTCGGTGGAGGGCGACATTGCAAGTATTGTACATTAATTCAAGTATATTATGTTTACAGAAGAAGGGTTGAATAAATTGGCGGACGAAGAGGAACAATTATGCGAGCTTATACGTATACATCCGCATTTATATGACAGTTTATCGCAATTACACTCCAATAAGATAGCGTTGGAAAATGCCTGGAGAGAGGTTGCAACCGCAATGGGAAAGACCCGTAGATAAGGTGAAAACGGACTGGAAAAGTGCATAAATAACATTTTTGGCCGATACCGATAACAATAATTCTATATATTTGAAAACCGATAACCGATATATTGACAAATAAATCTAAATCCAAATTTTTATATTATTTTCGAGACCATGATTACCAAAACAAAAGTCCACCATAATGTTCTCATTATGATGTTATGTAGCCGATATGAAAGACTTGCGCTGCATTTTCCTTTTTTAAGTGATTCCAATCATATTTCAAGCAATTCAAAACCATCATGTTGAACAGCGTGAATCTGAAGAGTCTCAGCTGAAGGAAATAATACATCATTCATCGGCTATAATATATCAGACACATTTTCTTCTCAGGCCGATAATGCTAACATTGAAAACGAACATATATCGGACAATACCGATGTGGTCGCCAATATATCATGTTCCCTAAATTTTTTTACTGTATTTTTCAACAAATAAATGCAGCCTTGGTGAGCAGAAGAGACTCTTTCAGAAACATTACAAATCAAAACTTTTCAGTTGACAGTAAAACTGGTTTCTGTCTTGTGATAGTAATGTAAAGTCAGTTGACTGATGAATCTGGGGCATCTCAGGCGCGTCTGCTAAAGGTCTCAGGCGAGTCTCAGGCGAGTCTGCTGAAGGTCTCAGGCGAGTCTCAGGCGAGTCTGCTGAAGGTCTCAGGCGAGTCTCAGGCCAGTCTTAGGAGAGTCTTAGGAGAGTCTGCTGAAGGTCTCAGGCGAGTCTCAAGTGAGTCTCAGGCGAGTCTCAGGTGAGTCTCAGGCGAGTCTCAGGCGAGTCTCAGGTGAGTCTCAGGTGAGTCTTAGGAGAGTCTGCTGAAGGTCTCAGGCGAGTCTTAGGAGAGTCTGCTGAAGGTCTCAGGCGAGTCTGTCGAAGGTCTGAGGCGAGTCTTAGGAGAGTCTGCCAAAGGTCTCAGGCAAGTCTTAAGAGAGTCTGCTGAAGGTCTCTGGTTAGTCTCAGGTGGGTCTGCTAAAGGTCTCAGGCGAGTCTCAGGTGGGTCTGCTAAAGGTCTCAGGCAAGGGTTAGGTAAGTCTGCCGAAAGTCTCAGGCAAATCTCTGCTGAGACTCAGGCGAGTCTCAGGTGAGTCTGCTGAAGGTCTCTGGTGAGTCTCAGGCGGGTCTCAGGCGAGTCTCAGGTGGGCCTGCTAAAGGTCTCAGGCGAGTCTCAGGTGAGTCTGCTGAAGGTCTCTGGTTAGTCTCAGGCGGGTCTCAGGTGAGTCTCAGGTGGGTCTGCTAAAGGTCTCAGGCGAGGCTTGATAAGTCTGTCGAAAGTCTCAGGCAAGTCTCAGGTGAGTATCAGGCGAGTCTTAGGAGAGTCTGCTGAAGGTCTCAGGTTAGACTCATGCAGGTCTCAGGCGAGTCTCAGGCGGGTCAGCTAAAGGTCTCAGACGAGTCTCAGGCGGATCTCAGGTGAGTTTTAGGTGGGTCTGCTGAAGGTCTCAGGCGAGTTTTAGGTGAGTCTGCCGAAGGTCTCAGGCGAGTCTGCTGAAGGTCTCAGGTTAGTCTCAGGGGGGTCTCAGACGAGTCTAATGCGGGTCTGCTGAAGGTCTCAGGCAGGTCTCAGACGAGTCTGCCGAAGATCTCAGGCGAGTCTCAGGCGAGTCTCAGGTGGGTCTGCTAAAGGTCTCAGGCGAGTCTTAGGAGGGTCTGCCGAAGGTCTCAGGCAAGTCTCAGACGAGTCTTAGGAGAGTCTCAGGCAGGTCTGCTAAAGGTCTTAGGAGTCTTAGGAGAGTCTGCCGAAGGTCTCAGGTTAGTCTCAGGCGAGTCTCAGGTGAGTCTCGGGCAAGTCTCAGGTGAGTCTCAGGCGGGTCTGCTAAAGGTTTTAGGAGAGTCTTAGGAGAGTCTGCCGAAGGTCTCAGGTTAGTCTCAGGCGAGTCTCAGGCGGGTCTGCTAAAGGCCTCAGGCGAGTCTCAGGTGAGTCTCAGGTGGGTCTGCTAAAGGTCTTAGGAGAGTCTTAGGAGAGTCTGCTGAAGGTCTCAGGTCAGTCTCAGGCGAGTCTCAGGCGGGTCTGCTAAAGGTTTTAGGATAGTCTTAGGAGAGTTTGCCGAAGGTCTCAGGTTAGTCTCAGGCGAGTCTCAGGCGGGTCGGCTAAAGGCCTCAGGCGAGTCTCAGGTGGGTCTGCTAAAGGTCTTAGGAGAGTCTTAGGAGAGTCTGCTGAAGGTCTCAGGTCAGTCTCAGGCGAGTCTCAGGCAGGTCTGCTAAAGGCCTCAGGCGAGTCTCAGGTGAGTCTCAGGCGAGTCTCAGGTGGGTCTCAGGCGAGTCTGCCGCCTGCCGCCGGGTTCTGCCCGCACCAGTACAGCTTCTCCTCCTCACGCTTCTTCCTCCACTGGCACAAAAGCAACATGCGGAAGGTCTTCTGGAAGGTTTTGTTGCAGAGCGCGTAACACATGGGGTTGACGGTGCTGTTGACGTAACACAGCCAGTATCCCAGATGCCAGAGCGAGAGCGGGATGCAGTCGGAGCAGAAGGTGGACACCAGAACCATGATGTTATACGGCGTCCAGGTGAGGATGAAGGCCAGCAAGATGGCGCTCAGAGTCTGCGCCGCCTTCTTCTCTTTGATCAGCACCATCCTCTTCCTCTTGGTGATCTGGCTTTTCAGTGTGCCGTCGATGGGTTTGGAGGAAGACGAGGAAGACGGGGCGTTCACGGATTCGGCGGATGAGAAAGACGAGGGTTTTGCGTCTCCGTTGGTGTTCTTTAGTGGAACGGTTGGTTTGAACTTGTAGGAGACGCACTTCTTGCTCCGCATACCCTAGTGAAAAAAGTATACTTTATTGTATTTGAAATATATTCCCTTTTTCAATAGTACATTGCAAATATACTAACACTTTTTTTTACTATTTCTCAATGTATCAATAGTATATTAGAATCATGCTTTTACCTATTTTCACAATACAACTTTTAACACACTTTAATATAATTGTACTTTAAAATATTTTCAAAAAATTCTTGAAAAGTGTATTTATTTGCACTTTATGAAAAATATATTTTAGGTATATTTTTAACTGTGCGCTGAAAATGTTATAGTATATTGTACAAAATATAGTTAAGTATTATTTGTTTATTAATGTGAATTTGTAGACAAAGTGTGCAATTTGTAGTATTTGGAATAAGCCAGATGTATTACTGAGCATATACTTTTTACTCAAATATAATACACTTATGGTATATTGCGTGTATGTTTCAAAGACACTCGCAATAAATTTTTAATGTACTCGTAACACAAATAAAGTACACTTTAATATCACTAATCAAGCATGTAATTAGTCCCGACACAGGCATATACTAAGTATACTTGACTTTGTTCCAATTTAGCACACAAAAGTACACTAAATACACTTAAAGTTATGTGTTACTACAATTAATTACAACTAAAATATATGCATAGTACAAAATTAGTTGTTCCAAAATAGCACACTTCAAGTTAAAGGTGCAGTGTGTAAGTTTTAGCAGCATCTAGAGGTGAGGTTGTGAATTGCACCCAACAGAAGTTACGGTGGCCGACACCCGACAGGAAGTGATGTCGTCGTCTGAGACAGCAGAGAGTAGCCAGTTAAACAACAAGGTTTCTTTACAAAGATAAATTAAGAAATTAGGTTTACTTGATTATTCAGTAAAACAATGTTATTGCGAATATTATTGTGACTTGTTCATCCTTGTGTCAGTGTTTTATTCGCTGACTTTAGCAGCTTCTTTACACGAAGAACAACATAGTGACAAAACGCGTTAGTCCGTTCAGGGCCACCGTAGAAACATGTGGATGTTAGCGGTGTGTGTAGATAGACATAACACTTCATTAAGTCTTTATACACCACTGAAAACATAGTTATGTATATGATATTGCATTTCTGTCAACAGATCCTCTTATATATTACAAAGTGCGCCTTTACATAATCATTAACACACTTGAAGTGTACTGAATTATTCTAGCTGCAAGTATACTTAGCATATTGTTCTTCACCAGGGTAGGACTCGTTCTGAAGTAGTTCTGCTCGTCGGCTTTGCGTTTGGACGCCTGGAAGACGCCGGGAGACGTGGATCGCTCCTCGTCCTCGGAGGAGGCGTAGCTGTTGAACTCCGCCGGTTTAGCAGTCGAGTTTTGAATGCTTTCGCTCATATGCTTGCAGCCAAAACACGAGCGAACGGTTTGAGTCTCGGCGCTGGAGTTCGGCGAAGCGTTTACGCCTTGAAGCTCGGCGAGATCTTTAGTGCGTCTCTCAGTTTCCTTATATATCCGACAGTAGAGGATAGTCATGACGGATACAGGAAAATAAAACGCGGCTATTGCCGTCCCGAAAGTAATCACAGGCTCGGAGAAGAACTGGATCTGACACTGTCGTTCAGGAACCGTCCGTTTTCCTACAAAATACTGCCAGCAGAGGATCGGCGGCGCCCAGAGAACGAAAGACACGAGCCAAGCTAATCCGATCATGATGGCCGCTCGCTTCGGCGTGCGTTTGGCTCGGTACGTCAGCGGTCTGGTTATAGAGAAGTAGCGATCGAAGCTAATAACCAGTAGGTTCATCACAGAGGCGTTACTAGCCACATAATCCAACGCTAGCCATAAATCACAGGCTAGGCTTCCGAGAGCCCAGTAGCCCATGAGGATGTATGAGGTGTACAGGTTCATGGAGAACACGCCAATGATGAGGTCCGCGAAGGCTAGGCTAAGCAGGTAATAGTTGTTGACCGTCTTCAACTGGCTGTTCACCTTGAAGGACAGCATCACCAGAACGTTCCCGATGATGGTCACGAGGCTCACCACGGCGGAGACGCTAGCAATCGCCACCACTTCCCATAGACTGTGTGTGAACAGGACATCGGAGACGTTAGCGCTGATGTTCATGATGATCGGCGCGGCTCGGTTCTCCGTTCACACGCGGTTCGGCACGTCCATCTCCTGCACAAACACAGACCGAACCGTGACTTCAGGTGAGAAATGATGAGCTCTGGTGTTTAATACAAGGCTATTATCGGTAACTAAAACTACTGAAAACATTTTTGCCAAGTGAAATACAGCTGGAATAAAATAAAATATAAGATAAAACCACTTAAACTAAACAAACATTTGAAATGTTTTCCTAAAATGTCTAACTGGACATTAATAAAAACTGAAATTGAATTAAAAATTAGTCCGGGGTTATATTATCTTTATTAAAACAAAACATTTTTGTGAAGTGAAATACAGCTAAAATAAAATATAAATATTATATAAAATTAAAAGAAATAAAAAAGAAATAAAAAATGTTGCATTAAAATGTCTAACTGGAAATTAATAAAAACTGAAAATTTAAATTAAAATAAAGCTGAAACAAAACAAAACAAAATATTAGATAAAAAATTTAAAGTAAACATAAAATGTCGAACTGGAAATACATTAAAAACTGAAAATGGAATAAAAATAAAATAAACCTAAATAGTCTGTGCCTTTAATCCAGGGTTATTATCCTTAACCAAAACTATAAAAACATTTCTGTTAAAGGAAATAAAGCTGAAATAAAATCAAATACTAGATGAAATAAAAATGCAAAGCACTGAAATGTCTTACTGTAAATAAATCAAAATAAATAAATAAATAATGTCAAAATACCATAAAAATACAAAGTAAAATGAAAACGGAATATATAAAAATAATGCTAATTCAAAATATGACTAAAAACTATAATAGTATATAAATAATACTAAAATAACTCCTTAGAAACTATCATGTATTTTTTTAGATAATTGTCAGAAACAATATCTGAATATGATATCAAGAGATTGTGTTTGTTAGAAACTTTACATCTAACAGTCACTGAATTCTCTAAAGTGCTCAAATAACCGTTTTAAAGAAGTTTATTACAGTATTTGAAGATTCATTCATTTAGTTCATCATAGAATATCATCATAATCATCCATTAAAATAGATGATGAGAGCTTCTAAGATTAAATGTTGAGCTAATTAAACAAGTCATTTAGACTCATTATATCATTCCATTGAAATCCCATTTGAAACAAGCATATATAATGACAGATGGTTCATTGATCACCACTGATGGTGTGTGTGTGTGTGTGTGTGTGTGTGTGTGTGTGTGTGAGAGAGAGAGATTTACAGAACACAGCAGAACTGAAGCAGTTCCTAAATCCTCAAAGAGATCTGAGTCTGAAGTGACTGAAGACACATTTTGATCTTGAGAAAACAAGACAGAAACACTGAGGAACATCATTTTGCATTAAATACAGCATCTAACAGCTGTAACCAAACCATCACAACTCAATCTGAACCACTGCAGGAAATCAGGAGATTTTATCAGTCCCTCCAGAAAAATGCGATTATGCGATCGCATGATTCAATGCATAATCAGCCAAACTCCGCATTTTTTCAAATACGCCGCACTTTCGCCGCATAAATTGCCGATTTTCGCGCAAAATAGGCATGATTTCATAATCCCCGCATTTTCGTTGCAAAAAAGTCACATATATCTTAGCAGAAAGTTGAAAAATTCAACTTTCCACCATTTTCCCGCCATTTTCCCTGTTGCCATGGGAACCTTATGAAGTGACGTAATTACGCGACGTGAACATCATCGAAAACCTGTAAAACAGAAAGCACACATTTTATTTTTTTATATTTTATTTATTAATTTTTACAGAAGTTATAGCATATTCCTTTAGTAAAGCTCCAGAACTTGTTTGACTCATCAATGTTTTGTAAGTTTGATGTGTTTATTAAGATCTGAAATAAAAGAAGATGAACTGAAATATTCCAGCACTTTCTGTGATGTAGTGTGCTTGCTTATCATAGGAAGTAATAGGAAATGACTCTTTACAGTAAGGTAGTAGCCTAGTGAGAACAGGGAACAGGGGAATCCCTTTCTCTCTTTCATCAAACCGCAGTTTTTGCAAGTTCCCACAATTTCATAGCATAAAATTGCATAAATATCTGCATATTCCATCACATTTTTTAAGAAAACGTGCCGCATAATCAAGGATTTTTGCCCGCAATTATCACAAAAAACTCATAGTTTTTCTGGAAGGACTGTTTCATGGTATTCATTATATTTAACATTATAAGTTAATCAATTCATTCAAGTTTTGAGCATATAGACCTGACCATAGAACTGAAACTGTCGTAAATCTTGAATGCAGAGCAACAGACTGAAGTTTGATCTCTTTTCAAACACAACACTTGGCAGATTTTTGCTGAAGTGAAAAAAAGTTTAAAAAAGTGAACTTTTTTCAGAATTTTACGTCTATTGTTATGAAAAATGCACAAAAATACTATTTTCAATTTTTATATGAAATCTATATTTTCAAAAACACATTTTACTCTAAAACGGCAAGAAAATCAAAGCCATAAATCTAAATAAGTAGTGCTCCACATGTGAGTGTGATTATGTCAGTAAATGGTGTTTCAGTGAGATGTTGTTCGGCTGCAGTTACAGACGCTTCCACTAGAGGAACTTCCTCTCATTCATTTACAATCCGTCATTTCTGAGTGCGAGGAGCGCAAGTGGGAATATTATTATTATTAGGATAATTTAACTTGTTCCAATCAGGATTTTATTGTGTCTGTTCACACAGCATGTGCAAAACCTTTAACAAGTTTGTACCACGTATTTTTACCTGTTTTTTTTTAAAAAACATACTTTTTTTTGCGCACTACTAAATTGACTCAGAAATCCTCAGTTAAACGTCACCTGTACTGTACATGTACAGCAGGAACACATGCTCAGACGAAGCGCGCACACGTGAACAGGCACACGAATGATGTATCAGTGGCTTTTTGTTTCCAGGGAAACAGCGAGTGATTTCTTTTGAATGATAAAGCCAACATCATCCAAGGCCGAGTGAAACGCTGAAGACAAACCAAACAAACACTCGAGGACCTTCTGGATGAGTTACACGTGACGCACACTGATCCTCAAACACACCAGACAGAGCGTGTGCATGGAAACATCCAAATCCACACCATTAATAACCATTTGCTTTGAACTGACGTGATACACTAATAAAAAAAAACACTGTTACAATGTAGCTGGTGATGCACTAAAGCACTTCCTCAGTGTTTCTGTCTTTCACAAATATCGAAACATTTTTTAAATCATGGTACATTTACTGGAGAAGGAAGATATAAAAAACATGTACATTTAGCTAACTTTAAATTATAAAAAAACGTTATTTCTGAATGTGTTCTGAACGTCTAAAATATTCATAATGTTTTAAAAATGTTTTTTCTTGGTTACGCGTACGTTAATGGAACATTACATTGTATCATTCTTCAAACATTATGGGAACGTTACTTTTGAATGTTCTCTGAACGTTCTGAAACAAGTTACATTTAAAAAGTGTCCAACTAAACCGTTTCTGAAAAAAGAAAACGTTCCATAAACGATGTATAAATAATGTTTTTGTGCTAATATTTAGAGAACATTATTAAAGACCAGATAACTTTGAATGAACGTTATATTGACGATATTGGAAGAACGTTTGATCATAACTTTGAGAGAATCTTGACTGTGAGCTGATAACATAAGATATACGTCTTTTTTTCTGAATAAATAATCAAAATTCGAAAAAATTTTCCTGTATTAATCGCTTTTTTATTGTCATTGTGTGAACAGTTTGTAACGAGATGTTTATGTTTATCTCTAAATTGGAAGTTTAAATAAATTGTGAGTTTATAACCTGCCTTTTTGTGTACAATTCCGAGTCTATATCTCACAATTTTGTTTTCTGAATTTATATTAGTTTATATTATTTGCGCGTTTATATCTCGCATATTGTGATATCAACTTGCAAATAGCAAGAAAGAGAATCAGAATTGAGATAAAAATGTGCAACTACTTTTATTTTTTGATTTTGTTTGTTTAAGTGAAGAAGTCGTTCTGGTTTTACAGTAAAAAATCAAAAGCATATGACGTTACGCTCCCGTTCAATCGCACATGAAACGAATGCTTATGAGCCATTCTGCGCTGTAATATCAGTCATGCAGAGACAAGAAATTTCATTCAAACTATAGTCTCACATAGTCAGATCTATATAGTCTCAAATATACTTCATAATCAGACTATAGTCTCACATAGTCAGATCTATATAGTCTCAAACAGTGTTGCCACAGTTACTTTGAAAAAGTAACTAAGTTACTTTACAAGTTACTTGATTTTAAAAGTAACTAAGTTACTTTACAAGTTACTTGATTTTAAAAGTAACTACGTTACTTTACAAGTTACTTTTATTAGTTAAATTCAGCAGTTGCCGACAACACCCCCACCACCTCAACATAAAAATGACAACCGGTTTTGCCAACACTCACTTTATTGGAAGTGTATTTTTAACAGTAATATCAACAATCTATCTCCTGACATTTAAAGTTGAACTTAAAAACTATTTCCTGAAAAAAAACAGTCTTTCTTGACTTCACTTAATATAAATACTTGTTTTTATAAAATATATATTGTTTTTTTGTTTTTCTTGACCCTGTAATTTAGTAACTGTAGAACACGTTAACTGTAATTTTGCGTATATGATGAAATTTATACAGTTTCTTGTCAATCTATGTCTATTTTAATGTGAACAATGCGCTGCCACTTTAATTCAGCACGGTGTAGCACAGCAAAAATAGACTCGGTGCGGAAACGATCTCTGCACTGCTGTATACTCACGCACCTGGAACGGATCGACGGACCGCACCCGCGTGCAGTGTGAAAGCTCTAACCTGTTAACATGGGTACGGGAAAAAATATGCACCGCATACGCACTGCAGACGGAGACAAGTATGTGTGAAACGGGCGTAAGTTTGACTGTGCGGTGCTGCGACTCCATATGTTCTCTTACGAGAGTATCTCTCGTACTGCGTAATATCTTACGCTATGGGGAAAAACTCTTTTCCACGAGATATTGAAGCCAAAAATTATCCTTAATTTTTTATTAATGTAAAACGCTTTGCAGCAGCAAGCAGACATAGGCGAGACAGCTCGCGCGCCTATTGGCTGCCCTGCGGCAATAGCAGCAGCCTATCGGGAGAGGCTCTGCGTGACGTCACGACGAATGGGGGCCTTTCGCGCCCATATCGTCACGTCCCGCCAGAAAGGGCGTGGTCTCGCCCTATATCTAGGCTCGATAGCTGCTCTTACGTTGATTTTCATCTCTTCAGCGAAGCCTCCCGCATCGCTGGATCCAGAGTGAGAAGCCGCGCCGTCGACCTGTAGCCTTCAGCGGGACGTGCCATCGAGCCTGGAGTCGCTGGCCTCGCCGCCTTCAGCCGCCGTACCTGCTGCGCTTTCCGGCGTACATATCCTTTCCTCTGCTTAGAGTGTGTGTGATTGCATTATCTGCCTTTTTTCCCACCCCTCTAAAAGAGCGGCGTCTTTTTAAAGATGCCTTCCTGTGGTTCTTGCCGAGCCCCACTCAGCGATGAGGACCGCCATGTCATCTGCGTGTCCTGCCTGGGTGAGGATCACGCGGCCATCGCGCTCGCTGACGGCGGATGCCATCATTGTGAACGTTTGCCTATGGTGACTCTGCGGACTCGCCTAGCTTCGTTCTCCGAGCCCGCATCCCAGCCTGCCGTGACGCCGCGCCGCAAGAAGCGCCGCGCCCAGCGTGCCCGAGCTATCTCCAGCCCGCCAAAGCTCGCCGGTTCGCCCGCCAGCTTCGCCGGCTTCGCTCGAGTCGCTCACGGACGGACAGCGGCCGCCGTCTGCCGCCGCATCCGCCATCGAGTTGGACGATAACACCGAGGCATGTTCTCTCTTGGCTTCGGATAGCGAGGATTGGGCGAGCTCCGTGGACCTCCCCTCCACTAACGTTTCCCGCCAACCCTCTGGGAAGAGAGCCGGCATTGAGGCTGAGCTGATGCGTCTGCTCACCAAGGCCGTGGAAAGCATCGGCCTCGATTGGGAGGCACCCATGCTGCCGCCGCGCAACAGATTGGACGGACGCTTTCTCGGGAAAGACGAGGCTCCGTCAAAGTCTAGGCCCGCGCCCTTCCTCCCGGAACTTAACGAGGAGGTTGCAAAGTCGTGGAAGGCCCCCTTTTCCGCCAGGATGCGTACCTCTACCTCCGCGGCATTCTCCGCTGTCGACGGTGCGGGAAGTAGAGGATACCTCGCCATTCCTCCGGTGGAGACGGATGTCGCGTCACATCTCTGCCCGCCCTCCGCTGGACGGCGTGTTCAGACGACGCTCCCGTCCAAAGCCTGTCGAGTGACATCATCGCTGCACGGACGCGCTTACACCGCAGCCGGGCAAGCAGTCTCAGCGCTGCACACGATGTCTATTCTGCAGATCTACCAGGCAGACCTCCTCCTCAAGCTGGACGAGGAGGGACCCGGCGCTATCTGCGTGGCGGACCTGAGGAGCGCTACGGACCTCGCTCTACGCGCTTCTAAAGCCGCTGCACAAGCCATGGGGCGGAATATGGCCTCTCTCGCCGTCGCCGAGAGACACTTATGGTTGACGCTGTCAGAGATGACGGAAGCCGAGCGCTCTGTGTTCCTCGACGCGCCCATTTCCCCGGAGGGCCTTTTCGGAACGGCCGTCAAAGACTTCGCGGACAGGTTTGTTGAGGTGCAGAAGACTTCTCAGGCTATGAAGCACTTCCTGCCGAAGCCCTCGAGCTCCGCTACAGGCCGCACCAAGCCGCCTGCTCGCAGCTCTCAGCCCCAGCCTGCACCGCCCGCCGCCGCCGCCTCACAGCGCCGCCAGGCCCGGGATCAGAGACCGCGGTCTCGCTCCGCCGGACGCCGCCCCCCTCACCGCGGGCCCCGGCCGAGGATTGAGATCAAGCCCAAGGCCTCAAAGTCTTCCTAGCCGCCCTAGGAAAACGACGGTGTTCAGATCCCGCTGCGGCCGGATTTCCACCAAAACTTCTCGCTCGTTCAGTTCCATGCGTTGTGACTGTCCCAGTGTATTTTGCAGTGAAGCAGCCGGTGTCTCAGCCCACTTGCTGAAAAAGCTGTTTTTACGGCTACCCAGATAAATCCAATAAAGAGTGTATTTTCTGGTGTTCCGGCCTCGGCCGATGGTGTTATGAGTGTTGTAAGAATGCCCACGTCCCAGTGCCCATTCCCACACCCAGACACAGCCCGCCACGGTGCAGGGCTCGCACAAATAAAATCGTCTCCGGTCGATTGTGCAAACAATGTAGTGAACGCGCCCATGTCCCAATGCCCGCTTGCACCACACGCTGCGTGTCACCCGGTTTCTGTAAAAACGAAACCAACACACATTCAGTCGGCCCTAAACGACAGTGTTTTCAGTGCAGCAAATGTGCCCGCGGCCCCGCGCCCACATTTCCTCACAGACACGCCGAATCCCACGGGATTCGCCCCGCTCGCTCTCTCGGCGCCACCCGCCTTAGAGGAGCTGAGTGCGGCCAGGCTGCCCGCTGTGATCAGCGCGCCCCCCGCCTCGAACGCTGTAAACACGGCGCTGTGTTCCCAGCACACAGGGACTCTCGTGCCGCCGCTTTCCCGCGGCCAGAGCCCAGATTTCATTCTACCCCTAGCTATTTGCGCGGATGCGTGGTCAAGGCTTCCCGGGGTATCAGAGTGGGTGCTGAACACTATAAAGAGAGGCTATTCGCTACAATTCGCTCGACGCCCTCGCCGTTACACGGCGCGCGTCGAAACTACGGTGAAAAGCGAAGTATCTCATCTACTTCGAGCCGAGATAGCGAAACTACTGAGGAAAGGGGCTATAGAACCTTTATCTCAGGCTCAGAGCGAAGGGGGCTTATACAGCAGATATTTTCTGGTACCGAAAAAAGATGGTGGGCTCAGACCCATTCTAGATCTGAGGCTGCTGAACAGAGCGCTCGTGAAGCGCCAGTTCAGAATGCTTACGACCAGGAAAATCCTCGCGCAAGTGCGCAAAGGAGACTGGTTCATGTCAATAGATCTGAAAGACGCATATTTTCAAATACAAATAGCGTCCCATCACAGGCGATTCTTGAGATTCGCCTTCGAGGGCCAGGCATATCAATACACAGTCCTGCCGTTCGGCCTGTCCCTAGCACCCCGTACGTTCACGAAGTGCATGGACGCGGCCCTCGCCCCCCTGAGACTTCGGGGCATGCGAGTTTTGAACTACTTGGACGATTGGCTGATTCTAGCTCGTTCACGAACGGAGCTCTTAGAACACAGGGCCGCATTACTCGAGCACCTCGAGGAGCTGGGCCTTACAGTCAATTGGGCGAAAAGCTCACTGCTCCCCAGTCGGAGAATTTCCTTTCTGGGAACAGTGTTAGACTCGCTATCCATGACGGCACGCCTGTCACCGGAGCGCGGATTGAATATTCAGCACGTCGCGAAATCCTTCCGCCACGGCTCTATAGTCCCGCTCAGAAGGTTTCAGAAAATGCTGGGTCTCATGGCCTCAGCAGCCTCCGTACTCCAGTTGGGCCTGCTCCGCATGCGCCCACTGCAGCTATGGCTAAAAGCACGAGTTCCCCCCAGGGCGTGGACCGCAGGTCTATTTCGCCTCAGGGTCGACCTTCAGTGCATTTCGGCTCTGAAACCATGGAAAGCAACCGACTGGTATCAGTCAGGTGTGAGTCTGGGGATCCCCTCGAGTTTGGCAAAGCGCAGGTGGATCTGTTCGCGTCCCAAGAAAACGCTCACTGCCCGAGATTCTTCTCGAAAAGCCGGGACGCGCTGGCCCATGTTTGGCCCCGCCGCCCCCTATATGCTTTTCCCCCTGTCTCACTCCTGCCTCAGGTGTTGGAGCGAATCAGGAGGGAGGGATGCCCAGTGCTACTCATAGCTCCGCTCTGGACAAACCAGTCGTGGTTCCCTGTCCTGATGCAGCTGACCAGCGCTGCCCCATGGCCTTTACCGTTGAGGAGAGACCTCCTCTCTCAGGCGGGAGGCTCGATTTGGCATCCTCGCCCGGATTTGTGGTCCCTGCACGCATGGTGCCCGCTGCCTACAGTGCCCTTTGGGTGTTAGAGCGCACTCCACAAGAGGCATGGCCTCTTCGTGGGCATGGTCTAGCGGGGTTACCCTGCAAGATATTTGTATGGCCGCGGGCTGGGCCTCGCCGTCTACATTTATAAAATACTATAACCTGGAGGTTCCCGCCCTGCAAGCTAAGCTTTTGGCGGTATAAAGTTCAGTGCTATCTGCCCGCTGTGCGGCTCAGATACTGAGTTTGACCTGCGTATTGCTCACTGACCGGTACAGCAGCTCATTAAAATGTCGACACACTTGTGGCCACCCAGTTCAGGCTGAATGTTCACCCTGACGGTATGGTCTATTTGTCACATGATCAGCTCCTTCGGATGCTATTTACAGGGAATGATGCTTCTAGCCTCTCTTCCCTCACTCTCTGTGAGTTTATGGTGATTATGCACTATATGCGCCCCGGGCTTCGGCCCCTGGGACTTTGGTGTTGGATCCCTACCAGCACGGCGTGTTGCATTGTGTTCCCCATAGCGTAAGATATTACGCAGTACGAGAGATACTCTCGTAAGAGAACGTACTCGGTTACTAACGTAACCTCGGTTCTCTCTAGAGAGGGAACGAGTACTGCGTATCTTGCCGTGCTTGGAATACGCTCTGGTTCGCTTCGGCGATGAAAACCAACATAAGAGCAGCTATCGAGCCTAGATATAGGGCGAGACCACGCCCTTTCTGGCGGGACGTGACGATATGGGCGCGAAAGGCCCCCATTATCGTGACGTCACGCAGAGCCTCTCCCGATAGGCTGCTGCTATTGCCGCAGGGCAGCCAATAGGCGCGCGAGCTGTCTCGCCTATGTCTGCTTGCTGCTGCAAAGCGTTTTACATTAATAAAAAATTAAGGATAATTTTTGGCTTCAATATCTCGTGGAAAAGAGTTTTTCCCCATAGCGTAAGATATTACGCAGTACTCGTTCCCTCTCTAGAGAGAACCGAGGTTACGTTAGTAACCGAGTACGTTTTTTCAAATTCGACGAAGTGTTTCTGTAGGTAGATAACACTTTGTCGCCACCAGCACAGAGTTTACAACGGACCTTAATGTTGCCATCTTTAGCTGACAGACACAAACTCAAAATAGTGACTGTATTTCACTATTTTGACTGTATTTGCCAGAGTTCACTATTTTGACTGTATTTCACTATTTTCACTATTCGAGAGGATTACAGATCTACACGAGAGTAAACGTGTGTGGAGTGTGTGGAGTCTGAAGAATCGTGACTTATCAAACGAGTTATCAAACTCCTTATCAAACGTGTGAAGTTGCGTGAAAACACGCAACACGGATTGAAAGCACAATGCCGAAACCATCAAAAACAGAGACCAAGCAGCAGGTAGATTTGGCAACGGAGGAGGAGTACGTTAGCCTAAGTCGAGTCATTGGGCTAATGGATCAACAAAAGGATATGTTCAAGGAACTACTTCAGCAACAACAGGAGATTTTTAAAGGATTTATAAAAATGACGATGGAAGCTACAAACACCCGTATGGATGCAATATTAAGGGACATTCAAGAACTCAAAACAAGCTTACAGTTCACGCAAGGTGATGTGGACAATCTGAAGCAAGAGAATGTAAAACTAACTGAACGCAACAACACATTGCAATCTGATGTTTATAAAGTTTGCGACAGTATGCTCATCATCAACGATAAAATGGAGTACCTGGAAGGGCAGAGCCGCAGAAACAACTTGGTCTTTGAGGGAGTAAAGGAATTGCCGGGGGAGACTTGGGCCGACGCGGAGGAAAAAGTTAAACAACTGTTGACGGAGAAGCTCCAGCTGCAGCACACGGTGGAGGTGGAAAGGGCCCACCGCGTGGGGAAACCGGACGGCGGAAGGGACCGACCGCGACCCATTTTCGTCAAGCTTCTGCGTTGGAAGGATCGAGAAACTATTTTGCTGCGTGCAAAACGCCTCAAAGGATCTAAAATTTTCATAAACGAGGACTATACGGACTTAGTTAAAAAGAAGCGAAAAGAATTGATGCCAGAGTTGAGAGCCGCAAGAGAAAGGGGCGATATTGCTTTCCTGCGTTACGACAAACTAATAGTTCATCGGCGCACCAGCACACCAAACCAAGTTTAAAAATCAGGATAATCGACATAATTCTGGTATGTTGAAACATTTCTTTTCACATGGCCTCCATCAAGACTTCTAAAACAATCTCTGATTTTAAACTCTCATTAAGGAAAAATACTGAATTAAATGGTCTGGATATTGCATACTCACAATATGATTTACAGAGTACTGAGATTGACATCGACCCTGAAAATAATTTCTTTACGAGATCTGTTAATGTCTGTCAATATTACACAGAGGATGATTACAATTGTACATTTAAGTATGTTAATACCTTCTCTGTAGTTCACTTTAATAGTAGAAGCCTTTATGCAAACTTTGACCACATTAAGAGTTACTTAAAACAGTTTTCAAAATTCAGTGTGATTTTGATATCAGAAACATGGATACGTGATGATAAAGAAATGGATTTTAGTATTGAAGGTTATGAGTTTATAAGTCAGAACAGAAGAAATAAGCAAGGTGGGGTGTGTAGCTATGTTTGTAGATTTAAATTATGGTTTTAAAATGATTGAAAATATGACTATGGTGGTGGATGATATACTTGAATGTCTAACTATTGAAATTTTAAGGACAAAAAAGAAAAATATTATTGTAAGTTGTATTTATAGAACACCGGGGTCTAATATAGATGTGTTTAATAATTGGTTAGAGGAGCACTTTTCAAACTTAAATCAGAAACTTATGTTTGTTGGAGGTGATCTCAACATCGATCTGCTAAACCCAAATAAACATAAAAAGACTGACGAATTTATTAATACTCTATTTAGTATAGGTTTGTTTCCTCTAATAACTAAACCGAGCAGAATTACAAACCATAGTGCTACTTTAATAGATAATATTTTTTCAAATGAACTAGAAAGTAATACAGTCAGTGGACTAATGATAAATGATATCAGTGATCACCTTCCAGTGTTTGTATTACATAAAAATGCTTATCAAAAAAATAAAGAGGAAACTATGTATTTGTCTAGAAGGGTAAAAACAGAGAAAACTATTGAAGCATTTAGAAAGGAACTATTAACGCAAGATTGGAGTATTATATACAGAGAGAATGACACTAATAAGGCATATGATGAGTTTGTGCGAGTATTTCAAAAAGTATATGATAAAAATTGTCCACTAAAAAATTATTGTGAAAACAGAAAGGGCTTAGAAAACCCACGGATGTCAAAAGGATTGCTGAATGCATGTAAGAAAAAAAATTCACTTTACAAATCATTTTTAAAGTATAGAACAAAAGAAGCTGAGGTTAAATATAAGAAATATAAAAATAAATTGACAGGTATCATTAGAAAATGTAAACAGGATTATTACAATAAATTGTTAGATAGTAATAAGAATAATACTAAAGGTTTATGGAATATTTTAAATAGTTTAATCAGAAATAAATCTAGAATGAACAATTATCCACAATATTTTAGAGATGAGGATAACATTATAAATAATAAGAACACAATAGTCAACAAATTTAATAAATTCTTTGTAGATGTTGGCCCGAATCTTGCTGCAAAAATTGCAAACGTTGAGACCTATAATTGTGAGCTAATAGACACAAATCCCAAGACATTGTTTCTTAATCCTGTTGAGGAAAAAGAGATATTAGACATTGTTAGAGGGTGTAAAAACAAAACCTCGACAGACCACTATGATATGGATATGAAGACCTTAAAATGTGTTATTGAAAGTATCTGTAAGCCGTTAACATACATTTGTAACTTGTCATTGCAAACTGGCCAATTTCCTGAAAGTATGAAAGTAGCAAAAGTGATTCCTCTGTTTAAGGCAGGAGATAAGCATCTCTTTACTAACTACAGGCCGGTTTCCCTTTTACCACAATTTTCAAAATTTTAGAGAAGGTTTTTAATTCTAGACTTGATAGCTTTATAGAAAGAAATAAATTACTCTCAGACAATCAGTTTGGTTTTAGGAAAAATTGTTCAACTTCACATGCACTCTTTGATATAATTGATGAAATAACGAATGCTGTTGATAACAAGAAATATGCAATAGGGTTATTTATTGACCTAAGTAAAGCATTTGACACAATAAATTATGACATATTGATTAACAAATTGGAAAAGTATGGGATTAGAGGGGTAGCATTACAGTGGATTACCAGTTACTTAGAAAATAGAAAACAATGTGTGACAATGGGAGATCATCAGTCGAGTTGTCAAGAAATTGTGTGCGGCTTACCTCAAGGTTCCATTCTGGGTCCAAAATTATTTAATATGTATATAAACGATATTTGTAAAACATCAAAAATACTGAGATTTATCTTGTTTGCAGACGATACAAATATTTTTGCATCGGGTGATGATTTACAACAACTGTGTCAAATTGTTACCTTGGAACTCAAACGTGTTAATACGTGGTTTAAACAAAACAAATTATCACTAAATTTGAGTAAAAGTAAAATGATGATATTTGGCAACAGTAACACCAATGCTCAGGAAGCAATCCAGATAGAGGGTGTTGTTATAGAGCGGGTGCATGAAATCAAATTTCTTGGAGTTATTATAGATGATAGAATTACTTGGAACTCTCACATTAAATATACCATCACTAAAATATCAAGAAGCATTTCAGTAATTGCTAAAGTAAAGCATATTTTAAATAGTAAAGCACTGCATACTTTATATTGTTCTTTGATCTTGCCTTATTTATATTATTGTTCTATGATATGGGGTAGCACTTATAAAAGTACATTAAGACCAATAGTAATGTTGCAAAAAAGAGTTATTCGACTAATTCATAAAGTAGGGTTTTTGGACCACACAAACTCACTATTTTTAAAATCAAAGATCATGAAGTTTTATGACATTGTTGAGTTCCAATCAGTACAGATGTTATACAAAGCAAGGCACAATTTGTTACCAAGCCAAATACAAAAAAGGTTCCAAGAACGTACTGGTTGTTATGAATTACGTGATGAATTAAACTTTAGGACGCAGAAACACAGTACAACTTTGAAAAGTTTCTGCCTTACAGTCAATGGGGTACAATTATGGAATAATTTGGAGATAGTGATAAAACGAAGTTCAAACATCAATCTTTTTAAATACAAATATAAACAAAAGATCTTTGAAAAGTATAGAGAAGAAGAAATGTTTTGTCATTAGGGGTACTTCTACCATGACCAGATACTTGTTGTCTCATTGTTGTTGTTTTGTTGTTTTGCACTTGTTTCCTTGAACTATTGTGAAATGAGAATTTTTAAATTTGGGGGGAGAGCGCTTATAAGCTTCTTTGCTTCGGCTCTCTCCTTTTGCGCAGAATGGTTACTGCTCAAATAAAAAAAAAAAAAAATAAATAAATTTCCAGCTAGAAAAAGCGCATCTCTCTCCTCCCTCCATTGTTGTTTACGTTTGTGTCGCTGCGTGGTACGTACACGTGACGTGAACCTCATGCTGAAAACGTGACTTGTCGCGCACACTCCCCGAGATGCAAGAAGAAATAAATATATATTTTTACTAAGGAAAATGACAAAAATAGTAACGCACAGTGACTTGGATAAGTAACTTTAATCTGATTACTGGTTTTGAAATAGTAACACGTTAGATTACTCGTTACTGAAAAAAGGGGTCAAATTAGAGTAACGCGTTACTAAGTAACGCGTTACCGGCATCATTGGTCTCAAATATACTTCATAATCAGACTATAGTCTCACATAGTCAGATCTATATAGTCTCAAATATACTTCATAATCAGACTATAGTCTCACATAGTCAGATCTATATAGTCTCAAATATACTTCATAATCAGACTATAGTCTCACATAGTCAGATCTATATAGTCTCAAATATACTTCATAATCAGACTATAGTCTCACATAGTCAGATCTATATAGTCTCAAATATACTTTATAATCAGACTATAGTCTCACATAGTCAGATCTATATAGTCTCAAATATACTTTATAATCAGACTATAGTCTCACATAGTCAGATCTATATAGTCTCAAATATACTTTATAATCAGACTATATAGTCTCACATAGTCAGATCTATATAGTCTCAAATATACTTTATAATCAGACTATAGTCTCACATAGTCAGATCTATATAGTCTCAAATATACTTTATAATCAGACTATAGTCTCACATAGTCAGATCTATATAGTCTCAAATATACTTTTTAATCAGACTATAGTCTCACATAGTCAGATCTATATAGTCTCAAATATACTTTATAATCAGACTGTAGTCTCACATAGTCAGATCTATATAGTCTCAAATATACTTTATAATCAGACTATAGTCTCACATAGTTAGATCTATATAGTCTCAAATATATAATCAGACTTTCAGAACAGTGTGATTTTAATGTCGACATGCCGGTGAATCTGGTGTAAACATCCACATCTCTATGATCATTTTCATTGTGTGTTTATTGTGTAATTGAGAGGAAAGTGCAGCACATTTTACATATTCTGACAGATATTCAGAGTTTACTTTGAGATGTTTGATAATAGCAAGTGTTTTCAACAGGATAATGGCCGATGACTCTGTCATTATGTTCTTGACATCATCCCTGCTGGAAATACACACTGAATCACTGTATTACTCAGTCCTGGAAAAGCAAAATGATCAAAAAGAAGAATGATTGTCAATGCCATTGATTTTATACAGCCTGTAAAAATCCCCAAAACACCAGCTGATCCAAACAACACAATGAAGAAAAGATCTTGCGGCCTGATTTTCTTTTCTTTTTTTTTAATCTGAGAGATAAAAGCATAGAGATCTGGTATGCGGATATGACATTTTTCTGTTCTTCTGGTGTGAAGGCGGCATGTGGTGGGCAGATTTCTGAGGAAGCAGATGAATAAATAATGAATAAATGATGACTGTATATTGACGGATGATCTTACAAACACTGACATTCTCTTCATCCTGACCAGCTGAAAAGTTTTATATTGAGCATTAAACTCACAGGTACTATTAGATATTAAGTACATTAAGAATTGCAAACATTTTCGTATTTCAAATTTTCGGAAAAATTCAAGTCATAGTCTAATTAAATATGAACTGATGCATTTTCAGATTGATTCTTATAATCAATAATCATATCGTGTGATTCACCCAAAAATCATTATGGTCGAACTAGATCACAAATTGCAATGTCCAGTTTAATTAAGGGTTACTGATTATCTAGAAAAACTATATGAAAGAACAGTGTCAGAACTGAAAACTTCCTCCCAAAACCAAACTGAACTTCAACTAACTAATTAACAAGATTATTATTAACTCATTATTAACAAGAGCAAATTATGTACGGATGTGATTAAGAAAAATAGAATTACAAAAGGTAATTGTAATTACCTTTTTGGTCAAAAAAGACCCCCCCCCCACACACACACACACAAAAGAAAAAAAAAATTTTTTTTTTATTGTATATGCGACCACCATGGAATAAAAAGGTAATTGCAATTTTTAATCTCACAATTCTGACTTTTTTCCCTCTAAATTGCAAGTTGAAATAAATGTTGAGTTTATAATCTGCAATTCTGAGTTAATATATCTCACAATTTTGATTTCTGAATTTATATTATTTGCGAGTTTATATCTCACATTCGGACTTTTTTCTCTCAAATCTTTTCACCCAGAACACCCTAGCAACGCCCTAGCAACCACCTGAACGACATAAATAATCCATATCTCAGCACCAGAACATCATACAGACATGTACATGTTTGTTGGCTCGTGTGCAGTCATGTACCGCACTCTTGCAACCGAGTGCCGAGTTTTGCCACTGCAAGCACCACTCACATTTTCTTCAGGAAATGTACATTCTAGTTGTGATATAAACTTGCAAACTGCAAGAAAAAGAATCTAAATTGAGATAAAAAGGTGCAATTACTTTTATTTTGTGTTGGAAACAAGCTTCCATATAAACAGTGCTGTGAGGAAAGTGCAGCGTTTGAGTCGATCTGCTAATGACCTCTGAGACTCTCCGTCCTCACTGTGTTTCCCGTCTCACGTCACATTCCAGCGAGCCTCAGCTGTGTGTGTGTGTGTGTGTGTGTGTGTGTGTGTGTGTGTGTGTGTGTGTGGTGATCTGACCCGTGTATAATGTCCCTGCAGTTTTGCTGCGACTGACAAACTTCCTCCAGCGGTGAGTTTGTGTTCGAGTCTCAGGTGAAGCTGCAGACGCATCAAACTGAAGAAAATCCTGCAACCCATTCATCATTTAGCTCATTTATGTGCAACACGCTGCAAAAAATGAAATCTGCAGTATTTTCTCTTGTTTTCTAGTTGTGGCGGGAGGAGCAAACGACAGACACAGTGTGTGTGAGTCTCAGAGAGGCTTTTATTTAACCAAAAATAAAACATAAAAATGTCCAAAAGGGAATGAAATGTCAAAGGGGGAAAAGTCAAGTCAAGTCAAGTCATCTTCATTTATATAGCGCTTTTAACATCGTATACATTTTAAAATATTGCTGATTACTTACAAAGCACTAAATGGTTTAGCTCCAGTACTTGAGCGAGCTCTGGTGTGTGTATGTAAGTGATTCATTTGGTGTGTTTATAGAGATGTTTTTAAGATGAAATAGTAAATGTTGTAGTGTAAAGGCCGAACCATGGACTGGAGTTGAAAATTAGCAATAGCTATAAACTCTTTTTTGCATAGCATCAGTTACAGACTTGTTTTGTACTATGTTTAATTGCAATGTTCATGTCAAATAAATGAATCAATAAAAAAAAAAAAAACGCATTATAGTCCTTCACGTCTACTGCGATCTCAAAACTCTGGCCAGTTGATAATACCTAGAATATCAAAATCGACTGCTGGCGGTAGATCCTTTTCCTATTTAGCACCAAAACTTTGGAACAATCTTCCTAACACGGTCCGGGAAGCAGATACAGTCTGTCAGTTTAAAACTAGACTAAAAACACATCTCTTTGGCTTAGCGTACACACAACACACTATAGACTTCTATAATTCAATGTTAGGCTGCATAGTTTAGATCAGCCGGAACCGGGAACACTTCCGCCAGCCGTCGATTTTGATATTCTAGGTATTATCAACTGGCCGGAATTTTTAGATAGTATAATATAGATTTTTTCACGGCAGCTTTACAGTGATAATATGAGATTACAGTAACAGAGAGTGTTTAGGCATTACAGCAGCTCTAGAATAAAGTTATTGTCCAGATAAATTAATTTTGATTGATTCACTTGTGTTGTAAAGATCATTAGTTATTAACTTAGCGGCCGCTAACACACACCGTTTTAACCAAAAACGGAAAACTTTTAATGTGTTCCGGCCGCTCATTTGCACGAGAACAAAGTTTGGTGGCTCGAGAACGCAAACTTTGAAATAGGTTCCAAGGTGCAAGTTTTTAAATGCTATCATCTTTGTGTAAGTTCAGAAACGCTAATCTGTGAAAGCGGTGACGGCGTGCACATGTTTAGTCTATAGATATGCTCCCCTTCCTGGGCCCTCGAGGATAAGAGAACGGTCTGTTGAGGAGAGTATTTAAGTATTTAAGTATTTAGCGGCTGTGACGAGGCTCCATTAGATTCAGATGTGCCTCATCACACACCAGCAGTCCTGTGTGTTACAGCGCATACTCTCTCACACACACACACCTCTCGGGAACCTGGTGAAGGGTTAAAGTTCACCCAACAATGAGAAACAAAAGGTTCATTCTCGTGTTACGCATAACGTTTGAGCTTCTCAAGAACCAATGAGGTTCATTCTCATGTTACGCATCACATTTGAGCTTCTCAAGAACCAATGAGGTTCATTCTCGTGTTACGCATCACGTTTGAGCTTCAGCAAGAACCAATGAGGATCATTCTTGTGTTACGCATCACGTTTGAGCTTCTCAAGGACCAATGAGGATCATTCTCGTGTTACGCATCACGTTTGAGCTTCTCAAGGACCAATGAGGATCATTCTCGTGTTACGCATCACATTTGAGCTTCTCAAGAACCAATGAGGTTCATTCTCATGTTACGCATCACATTTGAGCTTCTCAAGAACCAATGAGGATCATTCTCATGTTACACATCACGTTTGAGCTTCAGCAAGAACCAATGAGGATCATTCTTGTGTTACGCATCACGTTTGAGCTTCTCAAGGACCAATGAGGATCATTCTCGTGTTACGCATCACATTTGAGCTTCTCAAGAACCAATGAGGATCATTCTCATGTTACGCATCACGTTTGAGTTTCAGCAAGAACCAATGAGGATCATTCTTGTGTTACGCATCACGTTTGAGCTTCTCAAGAACCAATGAGGTTCATTCTCATGTTACGCATCACATTTGAGCTTCTCAAGAACCAATGAGGATCATTCTCATGTTACGCATCACGTTTGAGCTTCAGCAAGAACCAATGAGGATCATTCTTGTGTTACGCATCACGTTTGAGCTTCTCAAGGACCAATGAGGATCATTCTCGTGTTACGCATCACGTTTGAGCTTCTCAAGGACCAATGAGGATCATTCTCGTGTTACGCATCACGTTTGAGCTTCTCAAGGACCAATGAGGATCATTCTGTGATCACACACAGAACTCATCAGGAAATCCAAGGCTTCCACTTGTCAACTTGACCCCCTTCCCACACAACTTGTTAAAGCTTGCCTTCCGTCCCTGGTTCCCCTCATTTCTGCTATCATTCACTCCTCTCTTACCACTGGAACTGTACCTACATCATTTAAAACTGCTGCCATTACCCCAATTTTAAAAAAAATTGGTGCCGATCCATCCAACCTCAATAACTTTCGCCCTATATCCAATTTACCATTCATTTCCAAAATCCTTGAAAAAACATTTGCCTCTCAACTACATTTTCATCTATCCCACAATAATCTGTATGAGCAGTTCCAGTCTGGTTTCCGTCCACTCCATAGCACTGAAACAGCACTTATCAAAATCACCAACGACCTCCTCATGGCAGCTGATTCTGGACTCCTTACCATCCTCATCCTCCTCGACTTAAGTGCAGCCTTTGATACCATCTGTCACACCATTCTTCTCAACAGATTATCGTCCATCGGCATCACCCACACTCCGTTAGACTGGTTTACATCTTACCTCTCTGGCCGCACTCAGTTTGTTCAATTTAAGTCTTTCAAATCTAGTCCCTCCATTGTCACTTCAGGTGTACCCCAGGGCTCTGTCCTGGGGCCCCTACTTTTCATCATTTATCTTCTTCCCCTGGGCAATATATTCCGCAAATTTAACATTCAATTCCACTGTTATGCTGATGACACCCAGCTCTACCTCTCGACCAAACCCTCATCCACTCTCCCACCCACACTCCTTACTGACTGTATCACGGAAATAAAAACCTGGTTTTCTCAAAATTTTCTCAAATTAAACAGTAATAAAACTGAGGTTCTCCTCATTGGCACTAAATCTACTTTATCCAAAACCGACAGTTTTTCACTCACTATTGATAACTCCTCTGTTTCACCCTCCCCCCAGGTTAGGAGTCTGGGTGTCATCCTTGACAGCACATTATCTTTTCAGCCCCACATCAATAACATTACCCGGTCTGCCTACTTCCATCTAAGAAACATTAATCGCCTCCGCCCCTCCCTTACACCACACACTGCCGCCATTCTTGTCCACAGTCTTGTCACTTCCCGTTTGGACTATTGCAACTCTCTCCTTTTCGGCCTTCCTCACAAATCCCTTCATAAGCTTCAACTGGTCCAGAACTCAGCTGCCCGCATCATAACTCGAACCCCCTCTGTTCACCACATCACTCCTGTTCTCCAACAGCTTCACTGGCTCCCGGTCCAGTTCCATATCCAATTCAAAATTCTTCTGTTAACATTCAAGGCCATTCACAAACTTGCTCCACCATATCTGTCTGATCTTCTCCATGGTCCAACAACCACCCGCTCACTTAGATCCTCTTCCTCCATACACCTGTCTGTCCCCCTCGCCCGTCTCACCACTATGGGGAGTAGAGCATTTAGTCGCTCTGCTCCCCGTCTCTGGAACTCATTACCACCCCAACTCAGAAACATTGATTCATTCTCCCATTTCAAATCACAACTAAAAACACATCTGTTCAAAACTGCCTATCTCACTTGATTTTAATTGCTCTGCCTCTTTCTGTTTTTTATTTTTTATTTTATTTTATGTTGTTTAATTATTTCTGGTGCTTTTAAATTTCTTATGTATCCTTGTACGGTGTCCTTGAGTGCCGAGAAAGGCGCCTTTAAATAAAATGTATTATTATTATTATTATTATTATTCTCGTGTTACGCATCACGTTTGAGCTTCTCAAGGACCAATGAGGATCATTCTTGTGTTACGCATCACGTTTGAGCTTCTCAAGGACCAATGAGGTTCATTCTCATGTTACGCATCACGTTTGAGCTTCTGTTAGAACCAATGAGGTTCATTCTTGTGTTACACATCACGTTTGAGCTTCTACAAGAACCAATGAGGTTCATTCTTGTGTTACGCATCACGTTTGAGCTTCTCAAGGACCAATGAGGATCATTCTCGTGTTACGCATCACGTTTGAGCTTCTCAAGGACCAATGAGGATCATTCTCGTGTTACGCATCACGTTTGAGCTTCTCAAGGACCAATGAGGATCATTCTCGTGTTACGCATCACGTTTGAGCTTCTCAAGAACCAATGAGGATCATTCTTGTGTTACGCATCACGTTTGAGCTTCTCAAGGACCTATGAGGATCATTCTCGTGTTACGCATCACGTTTGAGCTTCTCAAGGACCAATGAGGATCATTCTCGTGTTACGCATCACGTTTGAGCTTCTCAAGGACCAATGAGGATCATTCTCGTGTTACGCATCACGTTTGAGCTTCTCAAGGACCAATGAGGATCATTCTTGTGTTACGCATCACGTTTGAGCTTCTCAAGGACCAATGAGGTTCATTCTCGTGTTACGCATCACGTTTGAGCTTCTGTTAGAACCAATGAGGTTCATTCTTGTGTTACGCATCACGTTTGAGCTTCTACAAGAACCAATGAGGTTCATTCTTGTGTTACGCATCACGTTTGAGCTTCTCAAGGACCAATGAGGATCATTCTCGTGTTACGCATCACGTTTGAGCTTCTCAAGGACCAATGAGGATCATTCTCGTGTTACGCATCACGTTTGAGCTTCTCAAGGACCAATGAGGTTCATTCTCGTGTTACGCATCACGTTTGAGCTTCTCAAGGACCAATGAGGATCATTCTCATGTTACGCATCACGTTTGAGCTTCTCAAGAATCAATGAGATTAATTCTCGTGTTACGCATCACGTTTGAGCTTCTGTTAAAACCAATGAGGTTCATTCTTGTGTGACGCCACACGTTTGAGCTTCTACAAGAACCAATGAGGTTCATTCTTGTGTTTGGCATCACGTTTGAGCTTCTCAAGGACCAATGAGGATCATTCTCGTGTTACGCATCACGTTTGAGCTTCTCAAGGACCAATGAGGATCATTCTCGTGTTACGCATCACGTTTGAGCTTCTCAAGGACCAATGAGGTTCATTCTCGTGTTACGCATCACGTTTGAGCTTCTCAAGGACCAATGAGGATCATTCTCGTGTTAAGCATCACGTTTGAGCTTCTCAAGGACCAATGAGGATCATTCTCGTGTTACGCCACACGTTTGAGCTTCTACAAGAACCAATGAGGTTCATTCTTGTGTTACGCATCACGTTTGAGCTTCTCAAGGACCAATGAGGTTCATTCTCATGTTACACATCACGTTTGAGCTTCACAAGGACCAATGAGTTTCATTCTCGTGTTACGCATCACGTTTGAGCTTCTGTTAGAACCAATGAGGTTCATTCTTGTGTTACGCATCACGTTTGAGCTTCTCAAGGACCAATGAGGTTCATTCTCGTGTTACGCATCACGTTTGAGCTTCTGTTAGAACCAATGAGGTTCATTCTCGTGTTACGCATCACGTTTAAGCTTCTACAAGAACCAATGAGGTTCATTCTCGTGTTACGCATCACGTTTGAGCTTCTCAAGGACCAATGAGGTTCATTCTCATGTTACGCATCACGTTTGAGCTTCTGTTAGAACCAATGAGGTTCCTTCTTGTGTTACGCATCCCATTTGATCTTCTACAAGAACCAATGAGGTTCATTCTCGTGTTACGCATCACGTTTGAGCTTCTCAAGGACCAATGAGGATCATTCTCGTGTTACGCATCATGTTTGAGCTTCAGCAAGAACCAATGAGGTTCATTCTCATGTTACGCATCACCTTTGAGCTTCTGTTAGAACCAATGAGGTTCATTCTTGTGTTACGCATCACGTTTGAGCTTCTACAAGAACCAATGAGGTTCATTCTTGTGTTACGCATCACGTTTGAGCTTCTCAAGGACCAATGAGGATCATTCTCGTGTTACGCATCACGTTTGAGCTTCTCAAGAATCAATGAGATTATTTCTCGTGTTACGCATCACGTTTGAGCTTCTACAAGAACCAATGAGGTTCATTCTCATGTTACGCATCACGTTTGAGCTTCTGTTAGAACCAATGAGGTTCATTCTCATGTTACGCATCACGTTTGAGCTTCTGTTAGAACCAATGAGGTTCATTCTTGTGTTACGCATCACGTTTGAGCTTCTACAAGAACCAATAAGGTTCATTCTTGTGTTATGCATCACGTTTGAGCTTCTCAAGGACCAATGGGGATCATTCTCGTGTTACGCATCACGTTTGAGCTTCTCAAGAACCAATGAGGTTCATTCTCATGTTACGCATAACGTTTGAGCTTCTCAAGGACCAATAAGGTTCATTCTTGTGTTATGCATCATGTTTGAGCTTCTCAAGGACCAATGAGGTTCATTCTCGTGTTACGCATCATGTTTGAGCTTCAGCAAGAACCAATGAGGTTCATTCTCGTGTTACGCATCACGTTTGAGCTTCTCAAGAATCAATGAGGATCATTCTCATGTTACGCATCACGTTTGAGCTTCTACAAGAACCAATAAGGTTCATTCTCGTGTTACGCATCACGTTTGAGCTTCAGCAAGAACCAATGAGGATCATTCTCGTGTTACGCATAACGTTTGAGCTTCTACAAGAACCAATGAGGATCATTCTCGTGTTACGCATCACGTTTGAGCTTCTGTTAGAACCAATGAGGATCATTCTCGTGTTACGCATCACGTTTGAGCTTCTACAAGAACCAATGAGGATCATTCTCATGTTACGCATCACGTTTGAGCTTCTCAAGAACCAATGAGGATCATTTTTATGTTATGCATCACGTTTGAGCTTCTACAAGAACCAATGAGGATCATTCTCGTGTTACGCATTACGTTTGAGCTTTTCAACAACCAATGAGGATCATTCTCGTGTTACACATCACGTTTCAGCTTCTACAAGAACCAATGAGGATCATTCTCATGTAACGCATCACGTTTGAGCTTCTCAAGAACCAATGAGGATCATTTCTATGTTACGCATCACGTTTGAGCTTCTACAAGAACCAATGAGGATCATTCTCGTGTTACGCATCACGTTTGAGCTTCTACAAGAACCAATGAGGATCATTCTCGTGTTACACATCACGTTTGAGCTTCTACAAGAACCAATGAGGATCATTCTCATGTTACGCATCACGTTTGAGCTTCTGTAAGAACCAATGAGGTTCATTCTCGTGTTACGCATCACGTTTAAGCTTCTACAAGAACCAATGAGGTTCATTCTCGTGTTACGCATCACGTTTGAGCTTCTCAAGGACCAATGAGGTTCATTCTCATGTTACGCATCACGTTTGAGCTTCTGTTAGAACCAATGAGGTTCATTCTTGTGTTGCGTATCACGTTTGAGCTTCTCAAGGACCAATGAGGATCATTCTCGTGTTACGCATCACGTTTGAGCTTCTCAAGGACCAATGAGGTTCATTCTCATGTTACGCATCACGTTTGAGCTTCTACAAGAACCAATGAGGTTCATTCTTGTGTTACGCATCACGTTTGAGCTTCTCAAGGACCAATGAGGATCATTCTCGTGTTACGCATCACGTTTGAGCTTCTCAAGGACCAATGAGGTTCATTCTCGTGTTAGCATCACGTTTGAGCTTCTCAAGACCAATGAGGATCATTCTCGTGTTAGCATCACGTTGAGCTTCTCAAGGACCAATGAGGATCATTCTCGTGTTACGCATCACGTTTGAGCTTCTCAAGGACCAATGAGGATCATTCTCATGTTACGCATCACGTTTGAGCTTCTCAAGAATCAATGAGATTAATTCTCGTGTTACGCATCACGTTTGAGCTTCTGTTAAAACCAATGAGGTTCATTCTTGTGTGACGCCACACGTTTGAGCTTCTACAAGAACCAATGAGGTTATTCTTGTGTTACGCATCACGTTTGAGCTTCTACAAGTACCAATGAGGATCATTCTCGTGTTACGCATTACGTTTGAGCTTTTCAAGAACCAATGAGGATCATTCTCGTGTTACACATCACGTTTGAGCTTCTACAAGAACCAATGAGGATCATTCTCATGCTACGGATCACGTTTGAGCTTCTCAAGAACCAATGAGGATCATTCTCATGTTACGCATCACGTTTGAGCTTCTACAAGAACCAATGAGGATCATTCTCGTGTTACACATCACGTTTGAGCTTCTACAAGAACCAATGAGGATCATTCTCATGTTACGCATCACGTTTGAGCTTCTCAAGAACCAATGAGGATCATTCTCATGTTACGCATCACGTTTGAGCTTCTACAAGAACCAATGAGGATCATTCTCGTGTTACACATCACGTTTGAGCTTCTACAAGAACCAATGAGGATCATTCTCATGTTACGCATCACGTTTGAGCTTCTCAAGAACCAATGAGGATCATTCTCATGTTACGCATCACGTTTGAGCTTCTACAAGAACCAATGAGGATCATTCTCGTGTTACACATCACGTTTGAGCTTCTGCAAGAACCAATGAGGATCATTCTCATGTTACGCATCACGTTTGAGCTTCTCAAGAACCAATGAGGATCATTCTCGTGTTACGCATCACGTTTGAGCTTCTCAAGAACCAATGAGGATCATTCTCGTGTAACGCATCACGTTTGAGCTTCTACAAGAACCAATGAGGTTCATTCTCGTGTTACGCATCACGTTTGAGCTTCTACAAGAACCATTGAGGTTCATTCTCGTGTTACGCATCACGTTTGAGCTTCTACAAGAACCAATGAGGTTCATTCTCGTGTTACGCATCACGTTTGAGCTTCTGTTAGAACCAATGAGGTTCATTCTCGTGTTACGCATAACATTTGAGCTTCTGTTAGAACCAATGAGGTTCATTCTCGTGTTACGCATCACGTTTGAGCTTCAGCAAGAACCAATGAGATTAGTTTTCGTGTTACGCATCACAATTGAGCTTCTCAAGAACCAATGAGGATCATTCTCATGTTACGCATCACGTTTAAGCTTCAGCAAGAACCAGGTTGTGAATAAAAGCGTAAATTAAATCTGTTCATCATATAAAGCGATCAAATCTATTCCGAAATGTGAACTAAACCGCTCAATTCATATGGATTAGTTGTAGAATCTAATTAATTAACTTTTTAAATTGTCAAAACTTGTTGAATTGCTTAGCTGTCAATAGAGGGACAGAAATCTCTCAGATTTCATCAAAATGATCTTCATTTGTGTTCTGAAGATGAACGAAAGTCTTATGGGTTTGGAACAACATAAGGGTGAGTAATTAATGACAGAATTTACATTTTTGGGTGAACAATCCCTTTAATGTATGAGGTGGCACTGATAATAAGGGTGAGGCAGCCGTCCCGTCACACAGTACAAATATATAAACATTCTTAAATACATCTAAACATTCCTGCAAAATATTAAGTCTTGTTGTCGGAGGAATTGATCAAAATGAAGCGAGTTTCTGTTTATTTTTCTGACACCATTGGCACAAATTTTTCTTCTTTTCTCAAGTCAAGTTGCTTCTCCAGTAAAATGTATCTCGATTTAAGAATGTTTAGAAATTGTGCTGGAAACAAGAAGAAAATACTGAGAAATAAAACTGATTTGACTGTGTTTTTTAGTGTCTCGGGTCAGAACGCTTGTATTTCCCCAGCGTTTTGCCTCATTTTAGTTCTCTGCAGGACTCGTTAAAATCATGGCTGACCGCCTCTAATCTGTGTCGTGTTCATGTGTGATTAGTTCTGATGAGAGACGGATAGAAACAGTGACCTCTATCAGATGTCAGCACTGCTTCTGCTCGACATGATGAATGTTAAAGCATTTGCAGTGTGAATGAAATTCAGGATCACAATCCTGTTCAACAGCCCCAGACTGACCCTGCTTCACTTTTGCTATGGTGATTCTGTGTAAACAAACACACTTATGAAGACACTAAAGTTCTCAAAACTCAATGCTTCAGTCTCTCTTTTATAAAATATAAAAAATTTGGCATTTTAGTACATTAGTGCATGGATGTTTTTAATGTTTTGTCTTGTTGTTCTTTTGCATTTTATGTAGCCTACAGCATATTGGATCTACTGTAAGGTGCTATATAAATAAATAAATAAAACAAACGAACGAACGAACAAAATATCTACAGTAGGCTACTCGATGTAAAATTAAGATCTGAATGGTTCAGCATTTACAGTGAACAGGGAACGTTCTGGCAATATTCTCTCAACGTTATAAACAAATGTCCAACTTTAATATAATTCGTTCCGTGTTTACATTTCGTTCCATTAGCACAAAAACATTATTTATTTAACGTTTTTTTCTGAAACATTTTAGTCCAGATAACTTTGAACAAATGTTCTATTAACGTTACTGGAATAACTTTGAGAGAACCTCACCAGAACGTTCCAATAACGCTTGCAATAATGATCCAGATTAGCGTTTCTGCACAAATATTCACTCAAGGGAAAAGTGTGACAACTAGCCCCAGTACGTTCCACATGATTGACAGAGACTGAAGCTGTACTTACAGAAAGCACACGTCCCAGCAGCGGCTTCATGAAGACACAGGGACAGAAGTCCTGCGGTAAACATGGTAAACGACTCCAGTTTTACTCCTCCAGCGCTTATAAATCCACTGTGAGCGAAACGTTCCATCCAAACATGCAGTGAATCCTGCACACATGTCACAAACACAGCGAGACTGGGTTACTCCAACGCTTCACATGCACACAGGAGTGACGAAGAGAGAGAATGAAGATGAAGAACCCTGAGAGCAGAAGCAGAAGTGATGAGAGAGAGAGAGAGAGAGAGAGAGAGAGAGAGAGAGAGGAGAGAGAGAGAGAGAGAGAGAGAGAGAGATGTGACTCCTCACTGACCGACACACACGCAGCTGACGCTCACACTGAGAGAGAGAGAGAGAGAGAGAGAGAGAGAGAGAGAGAGAGAGAGAGAGAGAGAGAGAGAGCTGATAAAGTCATGTAAAGACTGGAGAAAGTCAAGGAGGAAGAAAAGGAAGCTGTGAGAGAAACAGGAGCAGCGAGAGGTCGCTCATAACTTGTTAATTGCGCTATGGCAAGCCGTTTAAGCTTAATGTTCCCAGCGTTAGGCCTACTCATCGTAATTTAATTTTTAATTGTAAGAATTACAATTGAACCGCTTTCACACAGAGATGGTTTTGGTTCATTCCCACTGATTTTCCGGAATCAGAGAGTGCGTTCACACACAACCCGTAAACATCCCGTAAAGACACGTGACATCGATGTGACACACTGCAGGTTTAAAAAAAAAAAAAAAATCTAAATTAATATATAACCTTGTATGAAAATACCATATGAAAAGGTAATGCAGGATTTAAAATGTTTTTAACCGACATAAGGGCACCAATTTAGTAGAAAGTTAGCTTTCTTTGACTGCTGGTAAAAAACGCTTTTTTTTCAACATCGTGTCATTTTACGTCACGACAGGGAGCCCATTTTCAGATGCGGAAGTAAAATTTTCTCACAAAAAAACTCCAGAAGCCAATGTAGCGTATTTATAAGTATATTTTAGCTGCGATTTCTCCCTCTCATGCATGCTTGTGCAAACCATGCTTGTGCATTTTTATCTCTGATTCGATCTTAAACACTGCGAACGATCCCGGCTTCAGCACCATCATTACAACACGGCATCGATTACAGCTTTTGTTCACACAGCGCGCGTTCCGGGACTGAACACAGCAATGTTAGGTCCCCAACCCGGCATCGATCCCGGCTCGTGTGTGTGTGTTTCACATAGAAGAAGGCGTTCTGGCAATTTCCTGGGATCAACGCGGTGTGTAAAAGGGGCTTTAGAGAGCTCTACAAATGATTATCTCCATTGACTTCCATTCATTTTTATTACAGAGTTCTACAATCGAAATATTACCAGTAAAAAAAACATTAAGGGTATGTACACTAACCTAAAGGATTATTAGGAACACCATACTAATACTGTGTTTGACCCCCTTTCGCCTTCAGAACTGCCTTAATTCTACGTGGCATTGATTCAACAAGGTGCAGAAAGCATTCTTTAGAAATGTTGGCCCATATTGATAGGATAGCATCTTGCAGTTGATGGAGATTTGTGGGATGCACATCCAGGGCACGAAGCTCCCGTTCCACCACATCCCAAAGATGCTCTATTGGGTTGAGATCTGGTGACTGTGGGGGCCATTTTAGTACAGTGAACTCATTGTCATGTTCAAGAAACCAATTTGAAATGATTGGAGCTTTGTGACATGGTGCATTATCCTGCTGGAAGTAGCCATCAGAGGATGGGTACATGGTGGCCATAAAGGGATGGACATGGTCAGAAACAATGCTCAGGTAGGCCGTGGCATTTAAACGATGCCCAATTGGCACTAAGGGACCTAAAGTGTGCCAAGAAAACATCCCCCACACCATTACACCACCACCAGCCTGCACAGTGGTAACAAGGCATGATGGATCCATGTTCTCATTCTGTTTACGCCAAATTCTGACTCTACCATCTGAATGTCTCAACAGAAATCGAGACTCATCAGACCAGGCAACATTTTTCCAGTCTTCAACTGTCCAATTTTGGTGAGCTCTTGTAAATTGTAGCCTCTTTTTCCTATTTGTAGTGGAGATGAGTGGTACCCGGTGGGGTCTTCTGCTGTTGTAGCCCATCCGCCTCAAGGTTGTGCGTGTTGTGGCTTCACAAATGCTTTGCTGCATACCTGGGTTGTAACGAGTGGTTATTTCAGTCAAAGTTGCTCTTCTATCAGCTTGAATCAGTCGGCCCATTCTCCTCTGACCTCTAGCATCAACAAGGCATTTTCGCCCACAGGACTGCCGCATACTGGATGTTTTTCCCTTTTCACGCCATTCTTTGTAAACCCTAGAAATGGTTGTGCGTGAAAATCCCAGTAACTGAGCAGATTGTGAAATACTCAGACCGGCCAGTCTGGCACCAACAACCATGCCACACTCAAAATTGCTTAAATCACCTTTCTTTCCCATTCTGAAATTCAGTTTGGAGTTCAGGAGATTGTCTTGACCAGGACCACACCCCTAAATGCATTGAAGCAACTGCCATGTGATTGGTTGATTAGATAATTGCATTAATGAGAAATTGAACAGGTGTTCCTAAAAACCCTTTAGGTGAGTGTATAATTGCAGAGCTCTCTAATTGAATTAAAGAGCTATTTAATTGGGATTCTTACTAGCAAAATTTCAATTGCAGAGCTTCGTGATTAAAAATGAAAGACATATGACTAGTAAAAATTCACTTGTAGCGCTCTCTAATTTTGATTCTTACTAGTTAAATTTCATTTGGAGAGCTCTTTAATTCCATTTGGATAGCTCTAATTGGAATTCTTAGTAAAATTTAATTTGGATAGCTCTCTAATCTTAATTCTTACTAGTAAAATTTCATTTATTCACTAGCAGGACCACGCCACGACTGCGCGGAATTAGCTATTAGCTTTAGGAATGAAAGAAGGGTCGAAGGGGGACGGGGGAAAAGTAAACTGCGGTTCTCCGTCTGGCTGCTCAGGGAGTCTGACCCGGGAGACTCAGAGTGGGGGCTTCGTCTCGGTAGGCAGTAACCTGCGTTACTTGAAGACCCCCCTGGGTGCAGCCTGTGGAAGTAAAATTGAGATGTTAGAGATTGAAGGAGAGGATTGGGGTCGGGTGAAGTGGGATGGATGGATGAGTTGGAAAGGAAGGGGTGGGTGGGTCGAGTTAGAGGTGGGGGGTCGGGGGAAAGAGGGATGGATGGATGGATGGATGAATGAAGGGAAGGGGTGGGTGGGGTCGAGTTTAGAGGTGTAGGGTCGGGGGGAAAGAGGGATGGATGGATGGATGAATGGGAAGGGGAAGGGTGGGTGGGGTTCGAAACAACTGAGACGAACGGTATGGTGAAGGTGGGTTCCGTGTATATATACAGACGGGGAGAGAGCTGATTAGTTGAGGCGTGGTCCTGCTCCCGAACTTCAATTAACTTGTTAACTACATTTCACTAGCAGGACCACGCCACGACTGCGCGGAATTAGCTATTAGCTTTAGGAATGAAAGAAGGGTCGAAGGGGGACGGGGGAAAAGTAAACTGCGGTTCTCCGTCTGGCTGCTCAGGGAGTCTGACCCGGGAGACTCAGAGTGGGGGCTTCGTCTCGGTAGGCAGTAACCTGCGTTACTTGAAGACCCCCAAAAGGTTTGGATGAGACGATGCGGGCTTGAGCTTGACGGAGATCGTTAAGATTATTACGGATGTACAAGCGGTACGCTTCGGAAGACCATCGACCTAGGACTCTGATTGTCTCGTCCGAGATGCCCGTGCTGGCGGCCGAGGTGGCTGCTCCGATCCGGAATGAATGTGTAGAGTAATGTTCGGGAGATATGCCGGAGGTCCTGAGAATACTTTGGAAGTGTTTACTAAACCAGAATCTCGAGGCCATTTTCCTGTTTTCCGTGAGGAAGAGTGGTTCTTGAGGAGATGAATGGTTGGCGTATCTGGAAGAAACGTATTCCGAAAGTGGCTCATAAGGACTGAGGAAGGAGTGAAGGCGAAAAATGTATATTGGAGACGACTCTCCGAATTGGTCGGTTTTACTTCTCTTTAGGTTATATATCAGAGAGTCAGGCGTATGAGCGGTGATGTCTGAGAGGCTGGGATGAATGGCTGGATTGAAGGCTGAAGTAGACGGGGCGAATTCAGAGCATCGCAGGAAGCCGAAGAATGCGAGAAGGAACATGCACTCTAATGTTTGGTCGATCGATGGGCTCAAGTAGCCGGAACGTAAGGTGTGGATGCATTGGCTCAGGAGGTCAGAAGTTAAGGGTAAGCGTTTGATGTCGAGGACTGGTTCTTGTTTTCGAAGACCTCTGATAAGCATAGATACGTGGGAGTGAGAAATGTTTGGGCATTGGTCGCCGGTGGCGAGTTTGTAGATAAAATGAATTCCGGATAGGTATGTCTGAATGGAGGATGCCCTGATATTTTGGTAGGAATGGGCATGAGTAACGAAGTTGCAGATGGACCAAACATTCATTAGAGGAAATGGGAGTTGGTAAAAGGAGTGGTAAGCCTTAAAACAGTTCCAACCGGTCAAGTAAGCGGAGAGGGTACTCTGGGCAAGGCCGTTGAGAATAGCTTCCCGTGAAGCATGTGAAAGTTCTTCCAGCTGTGGATTTAGTTGAAGATGGTGGCTGAAAACGGTGGAACTGGCGTGGGATGGATGTCTGACTCTGGAGCTAAGATTCTGAACTTCTGAAAAGAGAAACGAGACAATGAGTCGGCTATGCTATTGTGGTATCCTGGAACGTGCGCTGCTCGGATGATGAACTGACGTTGCGCTGATATAAGTGTCAGTCTGCGGACTAATTGCATGATTGCCAGGGAACTGGATCTGCCTTTGTTTATGGTTTCAACTACCGCTGAGTTGTCTGAATGGATGAGTATGGAGTGTCGGGACCATTCATGCCCCCAAAGGAGGGCTGCTATAATGACGGGGTACATCTCGTGAAGTGCTGATGAGGGAAAGTCCGGCTGCTGAATTAGATGGCTGAACTCTGCTGGCCACTCGGAAGCAAACCAGCGGCCGCTGTAGTATCCGCCGAAACCTATGGAAGGCGCTGCGTCTGTGTACAGCTGAATGTCTTCTGGCTGTGTGACGTAGTCGTTGTAAAAGAAGGATATGCCATTCCATGAAGACAGGAATTTCTGCCAGAGCCGCATTTCCATTTTGCAAGCTTCATCCAAGGTGACTTTGTCGTGTAGAGAGGGTATAGTTGCTGCTTTTGACAGTAGGTTGGAAAGGAAAGATTTCCCCTGGGGAATTATTCGGATGGCGTAATTAAGGTGGCCGAGAAGGGCTAGCAGCTGTTGCTTTGTGCACCTGTCTGCTAGAAGATAGTTCGATAGGAGCAATGAAATGCGTTGTGTTTTCTCAGGAGGTAGAGATGCTTGGAAGGAGATGGAGTCTAGGGTGATGCCTAGAAACTCGATGGCGGTGCAGGGCCCTTGGGTCTTTTCTTTTGAAAGGGGTACGCCTAGTTCGGAAAACACTTTAACAAGGGTGGAAAGTCCTGAGTGTGGAGGTGCGGATGTAGGTGTGATGATGAGGAAGTCGTCGAGGAGGTGCAGGACGTAGGGGAGCCTGTGGTTGTTGATGAGAATCCAACATAAAGCTTCCGAGAGGGAGTCGAATATCTTGGGGCTGCTTCTGCAGCCGAAAGTAAGGCGCACTGAAAAATAATAAGCTCCTTTCCAGAATATTCCGAAAAAACGCCAGAACTCTGGGTGGATGGGCAAGACTTTGAAAGCACTGGTGATGTCTGCTTTTGATAGCCATGCTCCGTGGCCTGCCATGCGGATGAGAGTGATGGCTTGGTCGATGGAAGCATATTTCATGGAGAAGTCTGGGGCTGGAATGATGCTATTGATGCTGGGAATGTGTGTGCCGTGTGGGGAGGACAGGTCGATGATTAATCTCTTTTTCCCGGAGTATTTCCTGGTGGCGATTCCGATTGGGCTGATGCGAAAGAGAGTGAAAGGAGGTTCTTTAAACGGGCCTATCATGAATCCCTCTTGGACTTCTTTAGCTATTAAGGTGTCAACGGTGTCTGGTTCGGAGAGGGCAGACTGGAGGTTATGGGAGAGATGAGAAGTGTCTGGGATTATTTCTATGCCTGGAAGAAAGCCATTTTTAAATCCATTGATAAGGAAATCTACGAACTCTCTGTCGGGGTGGTCTATTAAGGCAGTGGCTAATGCTTCTACCTTGACTGGTGTGCCGAGATACTGTAATAGTCAGTCGGGTAGAGCAGTTGGGTTGTGGGGGCAAGAGGCTCTTGAATGGGCGCCTCCGCAGAAGGAGCAGGTGTGTAGGAATCTGCAGTTGGAAAGAGAGCAGCCAAGATGGTTGAAGTTGTTGCATACCATTCTGCCTCCTTGGTAGAGGATCGGTCGTCCTCTTTTGTCAACGCCTTTGGGAAGTGGAACATTGGCTGTGGGCTGTATGTTTAGAGGTTTCGGAATTAGAGGAGGAGGTGGAGCTGCTGTGGATAATCTATTGAATACGGATGTTTTGCGTGAGGAGGGTTGAGATTGAGATGGTGTGATGGTGCATGCGGAGGCTGGATGTGATGGTGCTCCGCATAGCTCGCAGGACATAGAAGTGCGTGCTGCAAAGATCCGACAGTAGAGTTCTGCATCAAGAGTGCCCCAGTATGTCCCCTGATTGAACTGCTGTAACCGACCTGCTGCTTGTGTAGCGAAAAGAACGTGGTAATTGTAGAAGCCTGTTCCTCCGAAACGCACAGCCATGTCTAAAACGATTGATAGGTAATCGTCCAGCTCGGTTCTTCGATCGGGATAAACAGAGCACAATATATCTCTGTAGATCGAGAAAGCTAAAGCGAATTCTGTGGGAGTGAGATCCTTTGAACGAGAGTTTAAAGGATGGCTGAACTGCATTAGGCCTTGACTGGTTTGCAGCTCTCTGGGCTGGCTGATATTTATGAGGGATGGATGGAGAAGCTGGGCTAGATCTGTGTAGTTACCTGATAAGATCTGAAGACGTGAGGCTGAAGAGGCTGGGGAGGGTCGATGGATTGATGAAGCTGGACGAGGAGGCGCTGCAGCTGTGGCCAGAGTATATGGGTTAGTATTTATAGGCAGGATGTGAGGGTGTTGGGAAAGGGAGGGGTAGGGGTGGGGGAGGGAGGGGAAAAGGGGTAGATTACTTGCGTAAAAGGAAGAAATAGGAGGGGGTTGAAAAGGTCCACTGAGAGGTAGAAGTCCTGGGTTTGCTGCATGAGGAACTTGAATTGGGTTAATTTGTAGGGAAGAATCAGAAATAACGGGGGCCGTGTGGCTGATAATGCCAGAAGGAAGGGTAGAAGGATGGATGCTGGGATGAAGGGATGAATGTCCGTGAGGATTTGTAGCTGTTTGTGAGCTTAGGTAAGCAAAGAAAGATGCCATGAATTGGGATAAGTCTGAGGTAGAAGGTGCAGATGGTAGTATTACTTGGTCTCCACTAGGTGGCGCGGATACTGCTGACTGAGGCCGTTGTGGAGGCAGTGTGGTGACGTCATGAGTGACGATGAGAGGATCGCGTGTCAATGCCGGAAGCGTTGGAGGCTCGGAATTTAAATCTGTAGTGTGTGTAGATGCTTTGTAAAGCTGAAATAGTCTTGCTTTATTGTCCGATCGGCTGAATTGGATACCTTTGTCCTTAAGAGCTCGCTGCAGGCGAGCCACGGTCCAATTCTTGATGGCATTCTCTGGTCTGGGAGACGTGGCGTGAGTGCGCTGAGAATTACGGTTTGTTGAATGATGACGCGGTTGACGAGGAGAGCGATCGCTCCGGCTTTCGTGCCTGTGTCGATCGTTGATGGCAGTTCTCGTTTGCAGAGAAGAGCGATCCTGACGAGTCGGGGTTGGAGAAATCTTCGATGATGAACTGTGACGTGAATGCCCGCGGGACTGAGGGATTTCTACGACGGAACGCAGCCGGTGTGAATTTTGGCTGCCTATGGATTGTTGTGGAGACCTGACGCTCTGTGACGGTGACGGAGGAGAGTTTCTGAATAGATCGTCTTCTGAGTCAGAGGGGTTGATCTGCAGCTCGGAATCCATGTCGAAACAACTGAGACGAACGGTATGGTGAAGGTGGGTTCCGTGTATATATACAGACGGGGAGAGAGCTGATTAGTTGAGGCGTGGTCCTGCTCCCGAACTTCAATTAACTTGTTAACTACATTTAGAATTCTTACTAGTAAAATTTCATTTGCATTGCTCTCTAATTGGAATTCTTTGTAAAGTTTAATTTGGATAGCTCTCTAATTGGAATTGTTAGTAAAAATGCAATTACAAATATAGCTGCGAGCAGCGATTACGGGCCCAAGCCGGTGGCACCGCAACCCTGGTGCACCAGGGTGGCGCTACCGTCGGCTTTGGCCCTTCATCGCTGCTCGCAGCTATATTTATATATATATATATATATATATATTAGGGATGCACCGATACCGATACCAGTATCGGTATCGGGCCCGATACTGAGCTCATGTACTTGTACTCGTACTCGTAAAAATGCCCCGATACCAACAACCGATACCAGGCAGCATGTGTACAGTGTCAGAAATTATAATGGGGATAAAAAAAGAAGGCTGTATATGAAATAAATGTATCTTATCAGTGGAATATTAAACAGAATTAACGCGTCGTCTATGTAACTATATGGTGCGCAAGCTGATAAGAGAAAAACACGGAGAGGATTGAGCGCGCTACGACACAGACGCGCGAGCTGGTCGAGCGCAACCCTTTTTCACAGACGTCAGTGGAAAGTTTGTAGTTCAGTCGGATGTCAATGGCAAATCAAGTAAAACGAGGCATGTAGCTTATTAATAACGTTAACTGACGAGGAGAGAGAGAGAGAGAGAGAGAGAGAGAGAGAGAGAGAGAGAGAGCACTTCTGTTGAATGCTGTTGATTGCGGATCATTCACTCAGCACGTGTTATTTGGATTAAAACTAAATCGTATATGTAAGTAAAACATGAACTGTTACCTTACTTATGTTTAACGAGTGGTAGCCTACATTATTACAGGACATTTGCAGGTCAAGAATTTCCATGAACTTCAAACATCCACAGCGCGCGCCCCGAAACCACCAGACAGCGCGCGAATACTGAATGGAAGTCTTTCACGCATTGCGCTTGTACGGACGAATTCACACAAATCTATGTAAAAACACATTGGCGAGTATCCTAGTAAAAGTCTGTTATATATCTCAAGTGAACGTAGACAGTATAATTCAAATGGCGTCAGTGCGTTCGGCCTTAAAGGGGCGGCACTTTAATAAATCTGCTGCTGTGTTTTAATGTTAATCAAACAAAGGACAAATAAATTACTCTCTGCTCTTGGCTAAATAGGCTACCTCTATCAACTTTACAAAAAGATCCATATATATTTAATTTATGCAGTAATAAATATGCAGTGCATGAAATATATATATTTGTTGAACTAATTAAGTTTAAATTTAATAAACAACTAATATGATTGATATTATTTTGGTTTCTCTACCAATACATTTAAAAATTACAAATGCATGAATTGAAAATTAACTGAAAATTAAAAATACAGTTATCGGTTACCGTATCGGTATCGGCGAGTACCAAAAATGAAAGTATCGGTATCGGACTCGGTCTGGAAAAAGTGGTATCGGTGCATCCCTAATATATATATATATATATATATATATATATATATATATATATATATATATATATATAATATATATATAAAGCCAGTGGCACCGCCAGCCTGGTGCCTTTAGGGTTATTGTGCACGACGTGACACAAAATATCTGCTCGCTATCTGCCGAACGGCTCTGGTAGTTCCGCTTCAGCACTGATGATGTTGTAGAATTAGTGCGCTCTGGTTGGTCTGGATTATTGGGGATTTTTTAATTTATGCAGAAATAAGTTATTTATAATACAGATAGAGAATAAAGTTAGTGTTGATTAAAATGAAAGAAAACAATTATATTGATCTGAAATATAGCACATTAATTTTAAATTTATTTAGGTTCAATTACCAAACATACAATCTTAATTTAATTTAAAGCAAACAATACATTTAAAATATATGGGTTGTATGCACATAAAAAAAAAAAGAAGATATCCAAAAAAGACAAGGCCTTAAAGCAGTGGTTCTCAATCTTGGTCCTAGGGTGCCACTGCTCTGCACATTTTATATGTCTCCTTTATCTGACACACCCACTCAGTTAATAAAGCTCTTTCCTAACGAGCTGATGATCTGAATCAGGTGTGTTAAATGAGGGAGACATACAAACTATGCAGAGCAGTGGCTCCCTAGGACCAGGATTGAGATCCACTGCCTTAAAGGGTTAAACTCTTTTCACTGTAACACACACACACACACACACACACACGTCAAGTCACTTACATTTTAGATGCAATATTGACGGTTTTTCTGTTTCAGCAGCGAAAATAGTTAAACAAAGATCACAGCAGAACCATTGTGCATCTCACAGCAACATGTTTTCTCATTACTGAATGATTCAGCATTTTGGACAAATTGGTTTAGTCAAAGATTGACGATATCATCGTCCATCGTGATGGCTGACAGACATCACGATGTTAAAGTCCCCATGAAATCAAAATTGACCATACTTACTTTGTTTGCCTAAATTGATCGTTTTGTGGTGAACAATTCATCCGTGCAAGTCAATCCACACAAAAAAATTTTTGGCTTCGTAATCTTTAATCAAATTCTGAAAATGCCCCTCCCCTCTGCACTGGAGGACCTTGCCCGATGACGTAGGCTTGATGGTTTGGGTGTCTGCTTAACATCCGTAATCACGCCCCTCCAACTGACAGTAGACAGGCACACAGCGTGTGAAAGGAGAGATGGCGAGGAGGTGCATTTTTCTAGATCCAATCAGGTGCTAGTTGGAAAAAAAAGCCACGCTCACTATTTTGCCTCATAAGTATTCCGTTTCTCTCGGAAATACGTCACAGCACTGGAGAAAAGCCGTTTGCAACTTCCGGTTCATGGGGACTTTAAGCAAAGAACGTATATTTACAAGAAGTGAAAGCCAATAGAACGTTCCATTGCAACACCAGCGCCCAGCAGCAGCGCTACGCTTCCGCCATTTTGGGGTGAAAGCCATATATTTAGCCCAGTGCAGAGGTCATTTTTAGGTTGAAATAATTATGTAAAAAGAGGAGGCAGCGCCAGATTTTTTAACGCAGGTGCCGAGGGGGTGCTAGATCATTGACAGGGGGAGCTGCGCACTTATAGCCTATATTGTGCTACTATTATTAAATGAGCAAAACTTCGATATTTAATATTCAATCATTTTAATTATCACAACTAAAGTTTTAATTTTACTAAATTGAATAAGAACAACATTCAGCATTCAATCAAATATATTTAAGATGTATTATTTATAATGTTATTTCAACATAATATCTCGTTATTTCAACATATGTGAGTGTGCAACATAATCAGAGAGTAGCCTATTTCTTTTCGTTTGGAATAGTTTCGTTTAAATATTTAGTTGCAAGCTTTCTATATTTCTCATGTCTGAGGCATATTTCGGTTAATTTATGATGAGATTCGCTCAAGACGAGCGCCGCGGCCGGATGTCATGATTATGTCTGCTATATTTGCCATTTATTAAATCCAGCCGATTAAATTTAAAAAAAATAAAAATAAGATAGAATTTATACAAAACGAAATTAATTTTAAAGAAAGGCTTTCTACAAAACACAGCGTAGGCTAATGAGTCAAAATCATGTATGAGCCACTTCATGTCTCCCGATATCATACTCATGCTGTTCACTTTTCATAATCAATATGGGGAAAAAAACATTATAATATTTGAACAAATATGAAACTAAATGCGCTTATTTAATGGCTACAACAACACGTATACAGTATTAGGCCTACAAACTCTCTATTTGTACAACTATTAGGCCTATACAACAGCAATAGAAACAGCTTTACAGTAAACTTCTTATATCGTATATTAATGACCGTTAAAGCAAGACTATGTAAACAAAAACACACAGCCACTGTACAAAATTGTGGCAATTATAGGATAACGGACACAGCAATGCATAATGTTCCATAAGATCATCATGTTTGTAGCATGATCCAGGGGATTAAAACGTACAAAATATATTTCAGGCCAAGTGGAGTTGGTAACTAATAATAGTAGTAAATGTGTAAAGTTGCATAAAATGGAAATATTCTATAATGCAAGAAAAAACTACCTCAAAAAACTGTTATCTGTGCTGTTGTCCAGTAACTCCCGTTGGAATATTCATCCCAAAATGGCGGCCGCGCTCCCGAAGCGCCACCTAGTGGCTGTTACCAGAAAAGCATCAGAGTTTCGCCTCTTGTGCCTCTTTGCTTTAAGCCAGCATCGCGATCCCCCGCCCCCCCCCCCATGTTTCCATGGTGACGCGTCATGCTTGGCACGTGATTCACCACAGCCAAAATAGACATGTAACGTTAGCGCTTTTATTTATAAATATTAACAAACCTGGTTACCATGTCATTAACTATCTTCTATTCTGATTCTCAAATGTGTGTAAGTGAGTTTGTTTTGTCGTTTAAAAAACAGTTTCTCCCGAAATACATGGCCGGTGAACTGGGAGAAGAATAGAGTTAACTTTATAGTTACTTACACTGTGTGTCTGATATGAATAAAAACCGTCGGCAAATATATTTGAATGGGTTGTTATGGCTGCTTCCATAGACACCATTGTGTATTTTACAAACTATAAATGTATTGTTTTGCTATAAGTTATATGCATTTAAATGTCTGAAACCTAAAATAAACATTATGTGGTTAAAAACACTGAATAGTTGTGATATAATATGACAAGCACTGAACGCGTCTGTCTCTGGCTCAGCGCCAGCCACAGCGCGAAAGCACAGTCTGGATCTGGCTGCTCTGTCACGTGTACATTGTACATCATGTACATTCGCTCCTAGTGGCCAGCTGCTGCAGACTCAGAGCGTGCCGAAATCAAAATTGCTGATGAGATGTAGAGGAAAATATCTCCGCGTTGTGCCTACGCCCCTTAGCTGTTCTAAATCCACTGTAAAACACGGCTTTGCGGGGCTTATTGCTTAAGTGAAAAATTAAAACGTTAGCCCCGACCCTCCTCCGATATCATCGTCCATCGCGATGTTTCACTGTACACATCGTCTGATGCCAAATTGGTAGACATCGCAAACCCTAGATTCAATGACCAATCCATACCTGTCTCATTCATGAATGACTCAGTCGTTCGAACGAATCGTTTGAACGAGTGAACCAATACTCGCTCAATAAGACGGTAGCCTGGCGACACCTAGTGACGGTTCAGTGTTATGTTTAAAAGTATCATTCTTTCCAACGATTTTTAATTGACTCATATTTAAAACAATCTCATAACATCATTTAATGCATTGTTATTTTTCAATGTAAATGATGTAATTTGATCAGCCCTACCTAGGGTAACAGCCATATAGTATCTTATTATTCTAAATAATTGAATTTATTGATCAAGTTTACAAATTAAAATGAAAGATGAAGCATACATTTAATAAGATTGGACTAGGGGTGCCTTGCAGATATTACAATTATGCACTTTTAAATATACCATTGCCACCCACCGTCAATTTGTGTGTGTGTGTGTGTGTGTGTGTGTGTGTGTGTGTGTGTGTGTGTGTGTGTGTGTGTGTGTGGGTTGGTTTGTGTGGGTTGGTTTATGTGATTTATGAGGACACAAATTTGTATAATGACGTGTATTACACTGGTATTACAACTTATGGGTGGTTTATGAGGACATTTCAAAAGTCCTCATAAATCAAATGGCTTGAAAAACATAAAAAACAATGTTTTATTAAAAAAATTTAAATGCAGCATGTCTGTTATATGCCTTTATTAAAAAAACGTATTTAAAAAATACAAGGCTTAAGACATTTATTTTCTTTTTTAATGAAGGCCAAACCACACAGCAGTGAAATGGTTAATCTAGCCCAACTCCCCCTCCCCCTCCCCCTCCCCCTCCCCACACTCACAGACACACCACACAGAGAGCAGTCACATAGCCCCACTCCCCCTCCCCCTTCCCACACTCACAGACACACACACACAGAGAGCAGGCACATAGCCCCACTCCCCCTCCCCCTTCCCACACTCACAGACACACACACACAGAGAGCAGTCACAGAGACGTAGGCTCAGAGAGAAATGACCATATTCAAACCAAAATATCTGACTTCCTCTTGGTTGTTACTAATGACTGTAAATTAGAAAGTTGTCTGGCTGGAGGAGAACTATATAAATACAGATTTTTGTAACTCTAGATGAAACTAACCCCCCCACTTTTGTCAAAAGGTGGCGCTACTGAGTCCCTGCACCACGCCCGTTTCTGAAACTATGCACATGTCACCTGGCTAATAAATGTGATCTGTCTGTCGAGTTTCATGCAATTTTAAGCAATTTCAGGCATGCTAAGAGTCTCAAAAGCATCCAAAAAGAATATTAAAGTTTGATGGATTGCCACAGCAACAGTTTCAAAGATATCAAGAATCCATTCACAGGTCTTCATCTGCCGTGTATTTACATTATACAAATGAAGTTTGAAGCAAATCGGGTAAAAATAAGAGGGTGATTTCAAAGCATTTTGAAAGTGACACACTTCCTGCTGCCAGTTGGTGGCGCTATAACTTTGACTCACAATAGTCACATCCATATGATCGGGCTCTTAGAACGAACACACTGCTGAAGTTTCATCAAGATCAGTTAATGTATGCTGAAGTTATGACACACTTCCCGTTTCACGTTTCTCGCCATAATTTTGTTTCCTCGCCACGGCCAAACCGTTCGAGATATCAAAAATCCCCTCGCAAACTTTCATCCTCAATGTCTTGACTTCACGCTGACCGAGTTTCGTGCCGTGTGTTTGAATTCTCTAGGAGGAGTACTTCAAATTCCTTTGCGTGTGTTTTACCAACAACCCTAAATAGCCCACTTCCTGTTGGGCTGGGGTAAAAAGTAAGAGTGTGAAGTATATATGAAACGATGAGATCTACATGTGTACCGAGTTTCATATTATTACATGCAAGCGTGTTTGATTTATGGACCATGTTTTCGGACCCCGTTCCAGGGGGCGCTGTCGAGCCCCCCTGCCACGCCCGGGTACCATCTTCAGCCCGGCCCTGATGGCCGCGGGTTCTGACATGTGTGCAAAGTGTCAGGAGTTTTTGAGCATGTTAAGGCCTCCAAAAGTGTCCAAAAGGTAGTAAAAAAATAATAATAATAATAATAATAATAATAAATAATCCTTAGGAAAACAATAGGGCCTTCGCCCTTTGGGCTTGGGCCCTAACAAGTAGCACTGTCAGATTTTCCGGTAAAGCGGCTTGCCACAGCGCGTTGAGCTCTTTTGTCCTGATCTGCAGACGTGTGCAGAGATAAAGACGGCGTGTGTTTGAGCTTCATCACGGCCGTGTCATCGGCTCATTCTCTTCCTCACGCTGTGTGTGTGCAGATAACAGACGCACAGATTCACTCACAAACACACAACGCAACAATACAAAGAATGATTCACTTCTGTGCTCATTTACTCCCTCATGAGATTCAGCATCTGTTACTTTTGTACAATATCATGCAAGTTGTTTTTAGCATTAATGAAGGCATTATAATTTAAGTTAAAATTCAGATTTATTGATTTTATTAAACATTTTAAGTTGCAAACATTATTTTTGATGAGTTCTGTTGACAATAATATTGATTATTGCATTCAACTTAATATTGTGTGTAATTTAAAATATTGATTTTTAATTAATTTTAATGAAATTCTTTGATATCTTTGAAAATTGGGCCATTTGAATATGAAATTAAGTGTTAATATTTCATTTGTGTTTTAGTGAAGGGTAGACATGTTTGATATTCTGGGGACTCCTGAGACTTATTACATCTTGTAAAAGGGGCATAATAAGTCTATAATATTTATAATATTAAAGGGACCTATTATGCCCCTTCAAGATGTAATATCAGGAGTCTCCAGATATTTTTGTGGATGTAAAAACATTGATAAGCTATTAATATATTAATATAAGCTATTTGTAAGATCAATTTGCTCAACGGCCACAACTCAGTAGTTGGAACAACTTAATTTTTAATAATCAAGATAAATACAAATTAAGCTCATTTAACTCACTATAGTTTGTTTGTTGAACACAATTTTACTTCCAGTTGCCATACATTTTTTTTGTATTTTTTTTTTGCCCACAAACAAATGTTTCAGTTGATAAATTTTACAATGGTTGTAATTTGACTGATTTTGTACATGTAGATTAACTCATGAGACATTAGAGCCATTAAACTTCGTCATTATCATTTTCACACTAATTTCTGTACTTGAATAATAATTAGAGATCTCATTACACACAACTGACACTGCAAGTCCTGACAAGATCTTTAATACACACACACATGCCACACACACACACACACTGCACGCGCGCACACACGCGCATCTATCTCTCTCTCTCTCTCACACACCCACACACACACACACACACACACACACACACACACACACACACACACACACACACCACACACACACACACACACACACACACACACACACACTCTCTCTCTCTCTCTCTCTCTCTCTCTCTCTCTCACACACCACACACACACACACACACACACACACACACACACACACACACACACACACACACACACACACACACACACACACCACACACAACACACACACACACACACACACACACACACACACACACCACACACACACACACACCACACAGCAGCCAAATTATTCCTATACTCATAAGTGACAACAGAACCAAACTCAGCATTATGTCCATGTTTTTTTGAATAATGTTTTCGCATCCTCACGTCTCAGTTGCTGACGCCACTGGATGTTCAGGTTCGGATGATCTTGTGCTGAAGTGTGTGTGACTGAAGCGTCAGATGATCCTGTGCTGAAGTGTGTGTGACTGAAGCGTCAGATGATCCTGTGCTGAAGTGTGTTTGACTGAAGCGTCAGCACAGCGGCTGAAATGCCCTTCTGACAGACGGCCAGCGGATTGAGTTCATGATCGCTGAGATACCGCATGCGCTGGATTTCCATGTGTCACAATACCACTAAAAAACCAAGACCGAGAACCAAAAACCAAGGATCAAATATCATGAATAGTTGTAAGACGCTGGATTGAGTGTCTGGACGTCTGAACGAGCTTCAACATCAGCAGGACACACACTAATGATGAAATATTCATCACACTGCTTGAATATACCTCAGCGCATTTGAAACTAAAATGTTTTAAGAACGTTTTGTCATAAATGATGACAGAATGTTCATTTTTCAGGGAACGATTCCTTTAAAAGGATAGTTCACCCAAAACTGAAAATTAGCCCAGGATTTACTCTCCCTCAAGCCATCATATTAGTGTAAATAACTTTCTTCTTTCAGACGAATACAATCTGAATTATATTTAAAAATATCCAAGCTTTATAATGGCAGTGAATGGAGGACGAGATTTTGAAGCCCAAAAAAAGAGCGTCCATCCGTCATAAAAGTAATCCATTTAATAAAGGGTTAATAAAGGCCTTCTGTGTGTGTAAGAAAAATATCCATATATTAGGTTTAAAAACTAAAATAACTAGCTTCCGGCCAAACGAACATACGGATTCGACTTATGATGGATGCACTTTTATGATGGAGAGATGCACTTTTATGATGGACAGATGCACTTTTATGATGGAGAGATGCACTTTTATGATGGACAGATGCACTTTTATGATGGACAAATGCACTTTTATGATGGATAGATGCACTTTTATGATGGAGAGATGCACTTTTATGATGGAGAGATGCACTTTTATGATGGATAGATGCACTTTTATGATGGATAGATGCACTTTTATGATGGACAGATGCACTTTTATGATGGACAGATGCACTTTTATGATGAACAGATGCACTTTTATGGTGGACAGATGCACTTTTATGATGGAGAGATGCACTTTTATGATGGACAGATGCACTTTTATGATGGACAGATGCACTTTTATGATGGACAGATGCACTTTTATGATGGATAGATGCACTTTTATGATGGATAGATGCACTTTTATGATGGATAGATGCACTTCTTTGTTTGATAGATGCACTTTTATGATGAATTTTTAATATAACTCAAATTGTATTCGTCTGAAAGAAGGGGTCAAGTCATACACACCTACGATGACTTGAGGGAGAGTAAATCATGGGCTAATTGTCATTTTTCAGTATCCATTTAATAAAGCACATTTTCCTGACTTTAACATAATAGAGGTAATCTTTGGTGTATATGAGGCACCTGAGTGCAGCTTTACTGCTCACGTCTCCTGTCAGCATGTGATTGAATATGAGTGAATCATCAGGGGGTTTGAGGTCAGATCAGGTCAAATGAGCCGTCTAGTGTCTGTTGAATGATTCTGCCCGTATCTTGTCTCTTGACGTACGGTTCTCGACCTCATTCTGTCTCTGATTCCTCTCAATCCATGGCCTTCGGCTTATAGTTTAATCTGCTTTGGTTCTGAACACACGGACACACAGATGCTCTGGAAACAAGCACTGTCCGTCATTCTGATGAAGCCATTAGACTGACAGCTTCGACGCTTTATCAGAGTTCAATGAGCTTGAATGATATCAGAAAATAAACCAACGCATCGCACAGGTTAGCGTTTATCAGATCAAACTGAATCAAAGCAAAGCGTGTTATTGATCAATCATATCACCTCAGGATGGAGATGATAAAAGCATAATAATACAGCAGGAACATGATCAATCTCCTGCTCATCATCATCTGTTTATCTCTCTCTCTCTCTCTCTCTCTCTCTCTCTCTTTTCTCTCTCTCTCTCTCTCTCTCTCTCTCTCTCTCTCTCTCCCTCTCTCTCTCTCCTCTCTCTCTCTCTCTCTCTCTCTCTCTCTTTCTCTCTCTGACATTTTTCTCTTTCTCTCCGTAACACAGTCTTTTTTCGGATTATCGATCTGCTCAGCCACTGTTTTTGTCTTTGTTGAGGCTGAATCAGAGCTTTGAGTTTCATATCCTCATAATTCATTTTTTATAAGCCAGGTTATAGCAGTTAACTTATTTATATTTAATCATTTTGCGTGATAAACACACTCTTGCTGCAGCTTCTGGATCAGTTGCAGAGGTTTGACTGATGCTGGAAGGAGAGAACATTACAAGAGTCTGGATAGAACAAGAGCTTGAACCAGGAGTTGTGTAGCTCTGATAGGAAGGGCCTGATCTTCCTAATGTTGTATAAAGCAAATCTGCTGGACTGTGAAGTTCAACTGATCATCAATCACAACTCAGAGGTTCCTGGCTGTCCTGGATGGAGTTATAGATGATGAACCCACAGCTGAATAGAGAAGTTGTGATGAAGTGTTGGGTTGGTCCAAACCACGAGCAGTTCTGTCTTCACAAGTTTGAGGTAAAGTTGATGGTCCTTCATCCACCAAGAAAAGTGTAAGGCTGGACTGAGAGGTAGAGTTGTGTGTCATTAGCATATCAGTGATTGAAAAAACAACATGTTTCTAAATGACAGATCCTAGTGATGACATGTAGATGGAGAAGAGAAGCGGTCCCAGCACTGAACCCTGAGGCACTCCATTAGCTAGATGATAACAGTGGTGTAAAAACTAGTTGGACATTTAGGCTGATTCAGCTGTTGCTACTGGAACGGTGGGTCCATTAAAACTCATTCAGTCATCAGTTATTGCTCTCAGTTTATTGTACTCAACATATAGGAGTAGACATTTCTTAGATGGTAATTGTTGGTTTCTAAACATAAACATAGAAACAATTAATAGATTACAAACACATCTGCAGATCTTAAACCATACATCTGATATCAACTTTAACAATTCAAATGAATATAACACCATGTAAAACTATACATAACTAGAATTCAATATATCATATCAAACACAATCCTTTAAACAAACAATCAGAAAGAAACTTACATTGTCAACAACGCAACAATTCCACACAGACCATGTATGAATGGAGGAGACGGCTTCTTATATACAAGCAAACTGAGACTGAAGCATGATTAGTTAGTGGCAACAGGTGATCTTATCAGGACTCAATCAGCCAATCGGATTTCAGCAGGATTTTCTACAGCCGCCCCCAAATATGTTAACATATTTGTATTTACAGGAAATTCATACGATTGGATGATCCGTATCAGTCAATTCAGAAAGAACAATTAGACGGCTGACAGGACGAATTAAAGATTTCCCTTTGCTGAAGATCTCAGCAACTCTCACTCTTCCATCAGGACTTGGCAAAATCTTACTAACAGTCCCGATAGGCCAGTGTCCACGCGGAAGCTGAGGGTCCACAATCATGACAATGGCAGAAGGAGCAATAGGATTACCATCAAGTTCCCACTTTTGACGAGTCTGAAGTCTTGGAAGATAATCTCGGACAAAACTGACCCAGAATCGATCCGCAAGGACTTGACTGTGTCTCCACTTTCTACGGGTAAGTAGTTCTGAATCTGCATACATCACCTGGGGGAGAGAGGCATCTCGCCGCCCCATCAGTAGGATATTTGGGGTGATTGGATCAGGGTCTGAAAGATTTGAAGACACATAGCCAAGAGGTTTTGAGTTTAGCAACTCCTCAATTTCAACGAGCACTGTATACAGAACTTCCTCTGAAACTACTTGTATTCCCAAGACTGCTCGTAATGCCGTCTTAACAGACCGTACCTCTCTCTCCCAAGTACCTCCAAAATGGGGGGAATATGGCGGATTAAATGAGAATTTAATTTGCTGTTGGGCAAGTATCTCCTGAAAGGAGGGACTAAGCTGCGAAAATGCCTCCCGGAGCTCTCTTTCTCCTCCCTTGAAATTAGTCCCTTGATCAGATAATATTTCATGGGGCCTACCTCTACGGGCTACAAATCTTCGAAGGGCCATAAGGAAACTGTCAGTATCCATACTAGAAAGTAGTTCCAAATGAAGACATCGGGTCGTCTGGCATTTAAATATAATGCCCCACCTCTTCTCATGTCGGCGACCTACTTTGATGGTTAAAGGCCCGAAACAATCCATACCCGTCGACCAAAAGGGAGGCTTATACAAGCGAAGTCTTGAAACTGGTAAATCAGCCATTCTGGGAACTGAAGGCACACCTTTCCACTTCCTACACTCAAAGCATGATCTCTGGATTTTCTTGATTAACTGTCGCCCTCTCAGAACCCAGTATTTCCGGCGAAGCTGGGCGAATACTCTTTGTGGTCCGGGATGATACAGAGTTGTATCATAGTTAGCAACTAAAAGTTTGGTTACATGATTCTTAGGATCTAAGACAATTGGGTAAATCACTTCAAGATCCAAATCCTCGCTTTGACGGAGACGTCCACCCACTCTTATTAGCTCTGTAACGGGATCATACTCTGGTGCCAGACCAACTAAACGGCTGTGCGAAGGAACTCCATGACCATCTTTAAGCAGCTTATATTCCTCAGGGAAATCTTCCATCTGGGCTTGACGCAGGATATATACTTCTGCTTCAGTTTGAGAAGGTTTGATCTCAGCTCCTAAGTCCAACGAGAGGTTTTCAACAGTTGCTGCAATCAGCTCTGACCAGGTATTAAATTGAGACTCACTAGACTTTGGAGAGTTAACTGGTGCTTGATTAAGCCCACAAAACAAAGGTTTTCTCAGCTCTGTCCCAACCTCCTCTGTCATTAAGGCTGGAGATTTTGGCCATTGCTGATGGGGCAAATAGAGAAAGGTAGGTCCTTGAAACCAAGAACTATTTGCAGACAATTCAGCAAGTCTCTTGCCTCGAGTGATGTCATCTGCTGGATTACTGGCAGTGTCAACATATCTCCACTGATCCGGTCTAGTATAATCAAGAATCTCCGTAATGCGGTTTGCCACGAAGATCTTGTACCGACAGGATTCGGACTGGATCCAGGTCAACACAGTTGTAGAATCAGACCAAAGTGTCACTTTTTGAACAGCCAAGGTAAGTTCCTTTTGCAACAGGTTCGCTAGCTGTGCCCCAGTCAGAGCAGCACACAGTTCCAAACGAGGAATAGAAATGGTCTTCTTCGGTGCTACCCTTGAACGAGCCATGACCAGAGATATAGAAATCTCACCAATTCCATTTCTCATATGCAAGTAGGCAACTGAACCATATGCCCTTTCGGATGCGTCGCAGAATATGTGAAGCTCTCGGATGACTGGATCTTCCCTGTGGGTTTTTTGACCATACCATCGAGGTACTTGGATGGTGCCCAAATCTGGCAACTCTCCTTCCCATGCCATCCAGGCTGTTTTAATCCCCTCTGGGATATCTGGATTATCCCATCCTCTATTAGGTTTCATCCACAATTGTTGCAGAAGAACTTTAGCACGTGTCGTAAATGGAATAATGAAACCCAGGGGGTCGTACTGACGAGCAAGTACCCGATATACAACCCGCAATGTTAGGACAGGATACTCCACTAGACGGTGCTTGTAGCTCAAAGTATCCTGCAAGCAATGCCAACTGAGTCCAAGAGTACCCTCGCACGGATCGGTGCAATTATGACTTAACCACAAGTCAGTGCTTACTGAACGAGCTTCTGTTGGTAAGTGGTCAATCACAGAAATATGGTTACTGGCCCACTGCCGAATCTCAAAACCTCCTTCAGCCAAGGAAGAACGTAATTTCATCAGCATCTCCTTAGCCTCTTTAGTAGTTGGAAAACTTTGTAGGCAATTATCCACATAAAAGGAATGCATGACAGAAGATTGCACATCTTGAAACTCAACAGGAAGGCTCTGAACACATTTCTGGAGCACATAGGTCGCACAACACGGACTACATGTAGCACCAAAAGGCAAAACCTGCCACTCGTAGACATCGGCTGAATCATTTCTTCTCATATTTCGCCACAAGAAGCGTAGCAAAGGAGAATCAGAAGACAAGAGGCGGACTTGATGAAACATGGATCTGATGTCTCCACTTATAGCAACTTGATGTTCTCTAAACCGAAGTAAAACTCCAATCAAGGAAGGGCCCAGTACCGGTCCAGGTAATAAATAGGCATTCAAACTCTCACCTCGATACTGATGGGAACAATTAAATACCACACGATGTTTGCCATTATGTTCCACAAGATGGTGAGGAATGTACCAAGATTCATCACTGAGGTCAATCTCATTTGGTTTCAGTTTCTTAACACATCCAGCTTCAATGAGTTTCTGAATCTCATGCTCATAGATAGCTGCATGATCAGGATTCTTGGCTAGTTGTCTCTCCATTCTACGCAAAGCTGGCATCACTGCCTCCGGAGATGCTTTAAGGAGAGGTGCATTCTTGACACGAAGTAAAGGAGTCACATATCTTTTGATACCATTAATTTCTTCACGCTTTGTTTTCTGGTCTAGACACTCGATAGCATCCTTATCTTGCTTAGAACGCAGAGCATGCTTTGGATTCGGAGAAAAAGGAAGTACGTCAACTTGCCATAACTTCTCCACATCGTTATGCAACTGGTCCATTGAGCGAGAAGCTTGGAAGAAACACTGAGTCGGGGGATTTGTCCTTTCACCCAAAGAAGTAGGTCCTTGTAATGCCCATCCCAGTCGAGTATGCAAAGCTGCTGGACTTCCAGGTGGTCCAAAACGTACTCGCTCTTTGGGGCTAAGAAGGTGAGGATGATCAGCTCCCACTAGTAACAAAGGTTTAACTTTCTGAAACTCCTCCAGAGGGAGGCCTCTTAGATGTTGGTAGCGTCGCTGTAAGATTTGCACAGGATAAGTCTGTTCGGGTAAATCAATCATTTGAGCAGTAAAGGCACCTTGTATCTGGTATTTACTTTGCTTATGAGAAGCTGGAGATATGGAAAAGGAAACCGTTGCACCTTCAATTTTCTCTGTGTCTTGCCGAATGGTTCGAAGAACCAATGATTCTGCCGCCCCATGAAGACCTAAACTCTCTGCTGCAGAAGACATTAGCATGGATCTTTCTGAACCATCATCTAGGATGGCATATGTCTCCAGAGTATTTCCTTTGTGGCTCAGAACTACCTTCACAATTTTCAGAAGAACAGAGTTAAGGCCACTTGCTCGGCTCAAATAGAATAGTCTGGTTTGCGAGCATTTACTTCATGCAATACTCCTAAGTGACGATCCTGACACAAAGGACATTTTCCTCTTAAGTCACACTTGGATGATCTATGGGCCCAACCACATCTCCAACAACGATTGTTATCAACAATCCATTTCCGTTTAGCTACCATATCAAAGCTCTGAAATTCAGGACAATGACTGAGATGATGATCCTTACTGCCACAGTATGCACATGATGGTTTAAGGCCCTCCTTCTTGCCCTGTCGCTGAATAATTTCATGGTTTGCAGTTTCAGTGTTCCTTTGAGTGGGATAAACTTCTTGACTCACACCATGAAGGAAAGTAGCTGTGTGGTATTGGCTCTTGGTAGGCCTTCCTTCTCTTACCTGGAACTTCTTCATACCTTGGTGTTGTTCAAACACTTGGGTTGCTAGATTCTGACAATCTGATTCCTCTTCTAACCAAACTGAGAAATTCACTAAGTCATAGGACTGGTCTGGTCGGGTTGTTTTGGCATATCTTGCAAAACTAGCAACCTGATGTGCTGGAAGTTTACTGAGTAACTGATGGACATGGGATGCACATGATAACTCCTTTGCTCCTTCTTCATGATCCCAGGATTGAAGCATTCCCACAAGAGCTTGAACTCGTACAGCAAATGCGCCAAATCCAGCAGAATCACCTGAACGTACAGCGGGCAAGTTCTTAATAGTAGCAATCTCTCGGAGCACCAGCTGGGGTTGTTGACCATATCTCTTCTGTAGAGCCTTTAAGGCCATGGTATAAGGCTGCAAATGATGGGCATAAGCTAAGGCAAGAAGTCGAGCTGCATCCAACTTCAAATGATCCAGAAGAATATGGTACTTATATTGCTCAGTTTCCTCTAAGGGTAACAAATTCTTCAAAGCCATATTCAGCATGGCAAACTCTTGGGGGTCATCACTCTTCAAATTTGGAAATGAAAGTCGCTCAATACGGGCTGACCTGGAAGGAAGTAGAGCTGACATAGCTGGATGGGGCACATTCACTGCTGAATGAATAGACGTATGCTGATCAGGTACCATCATCTGAATTCCATTTGGGGAGAATGCAGTTATTTGATTCACATCTCTTTGCTGGCCCTGAGGTGCTGATGCCGTAGTAATAACTCTTGGTGTCAAATGATTCTGTGGCGACATAATGGAAGGGTTATCTTGCTGACGTACAGCTGTACTAGTTGTCTGCTGTTCTAAGGAAGTTTGATGTAAATGTCCAAGAGAAGTATAAGGAAATCCAACTGATAAATCTCTAGGAGGCAACGTGGCAACTCTAGGAGGAACCCAACTAAGTGGAGCATTTTGGCTATGAGATGGATATAATACTGGATAAGGGATATCAGGTAGGTACGGAGGGTTTAACAAGCCTCCACTTGGGAAGTAGGTTGGCCAACTTGGAGGCATCCATGGATGACCGGGCATACAAAATGCATTTCCCTGCATTTGACCAGATGGCAATAAGCTTTGATCCCTTCCTACTTGTTGATCACTTGGATAGAAACTGGGATTCATTTGATGACTGACTGAAGATAGCCATGGAGGACCATTACGTTGTGGCTGGATTAAGCTGTCACCCCTTACAATGGGATCCATTAAAGGTTGTGACCTGAGGTTTTCTGGTAAAGGAATTGATGGCCTATTAGGTAGACATGGATCAGAAAGCTGCTGGTGTTGTCTCTCTGATGGCTCTCTAGTGGTCGCTAATGGGAAAGTAGGCTGCGCATACTGTGCGGGGGGCAAAGTATTTTGTCCCTGAATCTTTGGTGGTGTAGAAAGCACATTGTCCGGCCTGGTTTGATGTTGTCGCATACATTCACTCAACTCATCCACAATAGAATCTCTAGCATTCATCTCTTCTTGCTGCTTTGCTTGCATTGGGATATGAACTGGGGATGCTTGAATAGAACTGCATTCAGAGCTAGTAGAAAATGAAGAATTTCTTTTCCTTTGCAGATCTTTCATCATTTGTCCCACATCCAACAACATTCCTTTCATTTGTTTAATCTCCTCAGATAAAGACTTCACTTCATTTTGAGTTGCGGTAATAGAAGCTCCTTGTGAGGCAACGAAATGGCTCAAATCCTCTGGCTGGTTTGACAATTGTCCAATTGGATGAATTGAAGGATTTGACTGAGCCATCATATAATCTTGGTGCCATCTTGGAGGTTTTACGATCCTAGATGAACGTTTAGGTCTCACACAGTCATCCTCAGTCTCCATTCCAGCAGCCTCTCCGGCTCGAAGGACCATGTAAAAACTAGTTGGACATTTAGGCTGATTCAGCTGTTGCTACTGGAACGGTGGGTCCATTAAAACTCATTCAGTCATCAGTTATTGCTCTCAGTTTATTGTACTCAACATATAGGAGTAGACATTTCTTAGATGGTAATTGTTGGTTTCTAAACATAAACATAGAAACAATTAATAGATTACAAACACATCTGCAGATCTTAAACCATACATCTGATATCAACTTTAACAATTCAAATGAATATAACACCATGTAAAACTATACATAACTAGAATTCAATATATCATATCAAACACAATCCTTTAAACAAACAATCAGAAAGAAACTTACATTGTCAACAACGCAACAATTCCACACAGACCATGTATGAATGGAGGAGACGGCTTCTTATATACAAGCAAACTGAGACTGAAGCATGATTAGTTAGTGGCAACAGGTGATCTTATCAGGACTCAATCAGCCAATCGGATTTCAGCAGGATTTTCTACAAGTGGGATAAACCATGTTTCTGAATGACAGATCCTACTGATGACATGTAGATGGAGAAGAGAAGCAGTCCCAGTACTGAGCCCTGAGGCACTCCAGTAGCTAGATGATAACAGTGATGGGAAACCCATGGTTCTGATTGACAGATCCTACTGATGACATGTAGATGGAGAAGAGAAGCAGTCCCAGTACTGAGCCCTGAGGCACTCCAGTAGCTAGATGATAACAGTGATGGGAAAACCCATGTTTCTGAATGACAGACACTAGTGATGACATGTAGATGGAGAAGAGAAGAGATCCCAGAACTGAACCCTGAGGCACTCCAGTAGCTAGATGATAACAGTGATGGGAAACCCATGGTTCTGATTGACAGATCCTACTGATGACATGTAGATGGAGAAGAGAAGCAGTCCCAGTACTGAGCCCTGAGGCACTCCATTAGCTAGATGATAACAGTGATGGGAAAACCCATGTTTCTGAATGACAGACACTAGTGATGACATGTAGATGGAGAAGAGAAGCGATCCCAGCACTGATCCCTGAGGCACTCCAGTAGCTAGATGATAACAGTGATGGGAAAACCCATGTTTCTGAATGACAGATCCCAGTGATGACATGTATATGGAGAAGAGAAGCGATCCCAGCACTGAGTCCTGAGGCACTCCAGTAGCTAGATGATAACAGTGATGGGAAAAAAACATGTTTCTGAATGACAGATCCTAGTGATGACATGTAGATGGAGAAGAGAAGCGATCCCAGCACTGAACCCTGAGGCACTCCAGTAGCTAGATGATAACAGTGATGGGAAACCCATGGTTCTGATTGACAGATCCTACTGATGACATTTAGATGGAGAAGAGAAGCGATCCCAGCACTGATCCCTGAGTCACTCCAGTAGCTAGATGATAACAGTGATGGGAAAACCCATGTTTCTGAATGACAGATCCCAGTGATGACATATAGATGGAGAAGAGAAGCGATCCCAGCACTGAGTTCTGAGGCACTCCAGTAGCTAGATGATAACAGTGATGGGAAAAAAACATGTTTCTGAATGACAGATCCTAGTGATGACATATAGATGAGAAGCGGTCCCAGCACTGAGCCCTGAGGCACCACTGCTACAAGTTTGTCTGATCCAGTGAGAAAAATTGTACTTGTATGAATCCGTTACTAGTGTCCGACTGCAGAAACAGTTTTTAAAAACAGATGCTAGTCCTCCAGCCCGGCCAGAAAGATGGCGTATGAGCCATTAATGGCTTCTTGTAATATTCTTTCACACCACTAGAGGGCTATATTATATTATACTATATAACATACTATATTTATGTTGTCAAATCGACACAGAAGGGTGCGCGAAGAAGGTCAAACTAAATTTTTTTGACAGTGATGGACTTGAATTGTTTTTTTTTATAAGGTGCATTTAATAGACAATTCTTTTTTTTCGTTTTTTTCGTTTTTGTTTAACCTTGAAAGAAACGGACAATAAATGGATAAATGTATGGACATTGCATTTTACTTGTAATCTGTTCAACAACATACGCCTCAAAACCAAGGATTTAAAAAATAGGACAAACGCACCTACAGATGGGGGGTTAAAAAATTATGACTAAAAGGGGTGAGTTCTGAAAAAAGACTGATATATTAAGCAGCATCTAACAGCTTAGAGAGATGTTGAGCGACATTTGGATTTAATGACAAAAAATAAACAGACGGTGTCATCTTGGATGATCATTACCCTAGTTTGGTGACACATTTAAAGCTAAAACCTATTAAACACATTTAAACCTATCCGAGCTCAACCAAATGTACAGATGCACAATTCAATCCCAGAAGAGAGATTGATCTTGAAATAAAGTCTAGGTCCTCTGTCGTATTGATCTGAAATGGAGATGGTGGTTTGTGCTGTGAGTCGCAGCGCCGTCTGCAGTGAATCGATCAATGAAAGTGAACGGCTGGATTTCATGAATTATGTGTGTCCGTACAACATCACAACATCACACCACAAAAAAAAGTTTCTGTCTCGTTTCCAGCACAAATATCCAAACATTCTTAAATCATGATGCATTTTCTGGAGAAGCAAAATCTAAACTTTTTTAAATAACGGGAGAAGCAAAATGACTGAAGTTATTAAGATATTAGATAGATTAGAAGATATTATTTTCTGAGAAATTGGTCAAAATGAAACCTTACAAACAAACCTTATCACAACCCACAAACACTAGAGCAGTGACCTGAAGATAACCCAGTCAACGCTATCGCAGAAAGCGCAGAGCCTGCGAATAATTAATAGTGCTGTGGAGCCGCCGAAACCCTCCAGAGACTCAGTGTCTAAAATAAGCCCAGTGTCTGATCTCACATCAGCTATTGTCTGATCTAGAGGACTCATCTGGGAAAACCTCTGCCCACTGAAGCTAACCTTGATCCAGCCTGGAGAGAAATGACACGTGTGATGAAGAGAAGCACACAAACACCAGAAGAGCAAGCGATGACACGGCCTGAGGCGTCCATGATTGTGTCCTCAAGAACTCTTACACTAGATCAGCATCATCTTACACTAGTTTAACACGGGTAAACAGATCCACGCATTCAGGCACCAATGCTATATTTAATTAATGGAATCATCATTTGTTAACAAACAAGTATTCATTACTCATTGTATGATTAAATTACTACATTGTTTAAATGAATACACTGTTAGCTAACTGTGATTTTGTATATCTGAAATACATATGATAACAGATCATTGTAAATTGTAATGTTTACTCTGTAAAGCTGCTTTGAAATTATGTGTATTGTGAAAAGCGCTACAAATAAACATGAATTGAATAGAATAACAGGTTAAATCATCCAGAATATCACATTCAATACGTCAAAATCCAGTTACAGAAACTGTGTTTTATGACTTGACCCTGACAAACCGTTTGACCCACTTCTACTATAAACTCGTGACACGTATTTCCACATCACTGAATAATGATATTTGCAGACTAGAAAGTACAGTCTGAATGGTTAATGTGATGCTAGCCTTATTTTTGACCTCATAAAATAAACATGTCTGCGTTCACTGAACTGCATTCGTGCTCTTTGTGAGGCTTTGAATCACTAATGTTCTTGTTGCACTTTTTTATCTACTATTATTTTTTTTTAGCTTTTTGAGTGATTTTCCTCCTCAGCATTTTTCTTGTCTTCCAGTACAAACATCATATATTCATATATAGATTAAATTATTATGAATACAGGCGTCCAGCAACGGCCATACATGCTATTCTCTTCTCTTATATCAAAATACAACATCTTTTTTTGTAACACTTTACAATAAGGTTCATTAATTAGCATTAGTTAACTACCTTAGTTAATATGAACTAAAAATGAACAATACACCTTCAGCATTTATTAATCTCAGCTAATATAAAAAAATCTCAACATTTACTAATACATTAAAAATCAAAGGTTGTATTTGTTAACATTAGTTAATGCACCGTGAATTAACATGAGCAAACAATGAACAGCTGTATTTTTATTAACTAACATTAACAAACACTGTAACACATGTATTGGTCATTGTTAGTTAACTAATGTTAAAGGTACAATATGTAGGATTTTTGCAGTAAAATATCCAAAAACCACTAAGCCAATGTTATATATTTTGTTTAGTTGATTACTTAAAATATCCCAAATGTTTCCAACTATTTGTAAATCGTGAGAAAATTGTGATTTTAAGCAAGGAAACGGGACGTGTGAGCAGCTGTGAGGAGTCGCCAGTCAATGATGTCATATCCGCGTTAACCTCGGTTTCCACCATTGTTTCCGCTCGTAATGCCATAGTAACCATGGCGACAGACGTGGACTGGGTTATGCCTAGCAGGACGCTCACGCTGTTGTTGTTTTGTTTAAACATTATGGACCATGGCAAGCAGACTTTGAGACTAAAAGAGACTAAAACGAAGATCAACATGTTTCGAGATGCGAGAGCTCCACGTCCACGACTAACTTCCACTCGACAGAGACGCGAGTGTTGCATGTACTTTATTAGACAGGAGAGCAAATGTACATAAAACTAATCAATGTTATTTAGTTCAACATGATGAAATGTTAGAATATGATCTGTATGTTATTCTAATGTTGATCTAGCTTAGTCTCATACAACCAAAAAAACAACCCAACTAACAACATTCAACACACTCAAATGCGTTTAGTGTGATAGTGTAACTGTTAGAGCGAGTGAAACAGCACTGGGTTACCTCAAGTTTAACTCCTCTAATAAACTGTCCTGTGTGAGTATTAATTCAGCACTTGCGTGTAGTTGGGTAGAATGAAATGTCCTTATTCCTTTATATCCGCGGGACTGGCGTTGCGTGTGGCGCTGGTGTACGTCTAGCAATCGCTCCTGCTTCACCACAGTCATGTTAAAAACATCAGTGTATTCACTCATCCATAAAACATCAATCAGATTGACGACAAGATCCATAATTACGCTTAATGCGAAATATACGTCATCAATATACGCCTTTGTTATTGTAAGAGGTTAGCGACCCCTGGTGGAGAAAAATCCTGCATATTGTACCTTTAATTAATGTTAACTAATTAACCTTATTGTAAAGTGTTACCATTTTCTTTTTAAAACTTCTCATTTTAGACTTGCAAATCATGTCTGTTTTGCTCGATCCTCTGCGCTTCTGTGTTCATCATTCAGTTTTCACCTAAACTTACGCTCACAAGGGGTCAGAGGTCACCATTCTCTTGGACGCGTGATTATAAAGTTTTAAATATGGATATTTTTCTTACACAAACTCATGTTTTCGCTTTAGAAGGCCTTTATTACCCTGTATGGATTACTTTTATGATGGATGGATGCTCTTTTTGGAGCTTCAAAAACTCGGACACTAATGCCATTATAAAGCTGGGAAGAGCCAGGATATTTTTACTATAACTCAGAGTGTGTTTGGCTGAGAGAAGAAAGTCATATACACCTATTGGATGCTTGAGAACGAGTTAATCATGGGATAATGTTCATTTTTGGGTGAACTTCTCCTTTAATCTGGTGAATGTAGTGTGTGTAGATTTGTTGATCTCCTCGTGTCTCTCAGACGGTCAGATCTTCAGTGTTCCTGGTTTCTGGAAGGAGTCGAGGAACAGCAGGAGGACGAGCTGATAAAGGAAGAGCGCGGAGAGTAAATCTTTCTCTGCCCTTTCCAGGTCATGCATTATTAACACGGAGCATGTTGAACAAATATAAATCTAATGGAGTCATTGACTTCATGCGCTGCTAAATGTCAAGACATTCACACATTCACACGGCTGATGTACATCCGCACTAAAGGACACTAACCGTGTGTGTGTGCATGTGTGTGTGCTTTAAACAGCTCGCAGTGCTCGGGGAATGAACATGATTTGAAGACTAAAATATTAAAAAATATATCAATAATAATTGTAATATATTATTAATAGTACTAGTAGTAGTAATATTATTTACTATTATTATACTATAATATTATAATTAGCTTGAAATAAAAATTATTTAGATAATTTTTTTATTATTATATACAATTATGATATTTTTAATAATAATAATAGCTGCAATAATTATGTCACATGTCTGTCCGGTCTTGTGTTGCACATGGGTGTTTTGTTATGATGAGCCATGTGCTCTCATCATTGTTGACCCCTCCCTCTTGTTATCTGATTATTGGTTTATTTGCTCCACCTGTCTGTCTCGTTACCCTCCTTGTTTGCCTTGTTTGAACTTTGTCCGGCTGAGAGGGAGAATGGAATTTCTTTTTAAATATTTCTCCCTGCCTGCCCAGAGGAATGAGGAGAGGAGGGCAGCTGAGTCTTCCTCACTGGTCTCTCCTGGAATGGGATCATCGTCATCGGATCCGTCCAGCATTGGGAATCCGTCTATGGTTTTAACCAACTTCGAGTCTGCACAGATCCGTCAAAAGGGACGGAGAAGGAGAAGGAGACATAATCCGTCTGCCCAGTCATAGACTGTTCACGTCATGTCTGCCCAGCCACATATTGTTCATGTCCCGTCTGCCCAGCGAGAGACTGTTCACGTCCCGTCTGCCCAGCGAGAGACTCTTCACGTCCCGTCTGCCCAGCGAGAGACTGTTCACGTCACGTCTGCCCAGCGAGAGACGGTTCACGTCACGTCTGCCTAGCGAGAGATTGTTCACGCCACGTGTGCCCAGCGAGAGACAGTACACGCTCTGTCTGCCCAGTCAGAGACTGTTCACGTTCCGTTGGCCCAGTCAGAGACTGTTCACGTCACGTCTGCCGACCCAGAGACTGTTCACGTCACGTCTGCCGACCCAGAGACTGTTCACGTCACGTCTGCCCAGCCAGAGACTGTTCACGTCCCGTCTGCCCAGCGAGAGACTGTTCACGTCCCGTCTGCCCAGCGAGAGACTGTTCACGTCCCGTCTGCCCAGTGAGAGACTGTTCACGTCCCGTCTGCCCAGCGAGAGACTGTTCACGTCCCGTCTGCCCAGCGAGAGACTGTTCACGTCCCGTCTGCCCAGCGAGAGACGGTTCACGTCACATCTGCCCAGCGAGAGACTGTTCACGTCACGTTTGCCCAGCGAGAGACTGTTCACGTCACGTCTGCCCAGCGAGAGACAGTACACGCTCTGTCTGCCCAGTCAGAGACTGTTCACGTTCCGTTGGCCCAGTCAGAGACTGTTCACGTCACGTCTGCCGACCCAGAGACTGTTCACGTCACGTCTGCCCAGCCAGATACTGTTCACGTCCCGTCTGCCCAGCGAGAGACTTTTAACGTCACGTCTGCCCAGCGAGAGACAGTACACGCTCTGTCTGCCCAGTCAGAGACTGAGCACGTTCAGTCTGCCCAGTCTGAGACAGATCCGGAAATGCCCATTTGTGTGGCCGCCAAGGCACTTACGGACTATTTGGAACGTCTGGCGCGGATCCTGGATATGTCTGTATTTGCTATTTCCGAGTCAGAGCCAGAGTCGGTTCCAGAGCCGGGGCCAGTGTCCATTCCAAAGCCGGAGGCGGAGCCAGGAGCCGCTGTCTATTCCTGGGCCGGAGCCGCTGTATGTTCCTGAGCCGGAGCCGCTGTCTGTTCCTGGGCCGGAGCCACTGTCTGTTCCTCGGCCGGAGCCGCTGTCTGTTCCTGAGCCGGAGCCGGTGTCTGTTCCTGGGCCGGAGCCGGTGTCTGTTCCTGGGCCGGAGCCGGTGTTTGGTCACGAGCGGTGTCTGGTCCTGAGAGGGCATCGCCGCCTTGGCCTTCACCACCTTGGCCGCCCGAGGGGTCTTTGCCGCCTGAGGGGTCTTCGCCACCCTGGCCACCCGAGGGGTCTTCGCCGCCTTGGCCGCCCGAGGGGTCTTCGCCGCCCTGGCCGCCCGAGGGGTCTTCACCGCCCTGGCCGCCCGAGGGGTCTTCACCGCCCTGGCCGCCCGAGGGGTCTTCACCGCCCTGGCCACCCGAGGGGTCTTCACCGCCCTGGCCGCCCGAGGGGTCTTCACCGCCCTGGCCGCCCGATTAACTCTGTTTCGCCCTAGCCGCCCGATTAACTCTGTTTCGCCCTGGGCGCCCGATGAACCCGTTTCGCCCTGGCCGTCCGATGGACCCTGTTTCGCCTTGTCCGCCCGATGAACTCTGGAGGGGGTTATGTCACATGTCTGTCCGGTCTTGTGTTGCACATGGGTGTTTTGTTATGTTGAGCCATGTGCTCTCGTCATTGTTGACCCCTCCCTCTTGTTATCTGATTATTGGTTTATTTGCTCCACCTGTCTGTCTCGTTACCCTCCTTGTTTGCCTCCCTATTTAGTCTTTCTGTGTTTGCTGTCCTGTGCTCATTCGTTGTATTTGTTACGTTGTGTTTGTGTTTGCACCGTGCCTGTGTTGCCTTGCCTTGCCTTGCCTGCCTTGTTCTATGTAGTTTTGGTTTGTTTATTTTATGTTTTGTCTTCATTAAAACACTTCTTTCGCTCTGCACTGGAATCCATGGAATTATTCCCACACGCACCGTGACAAATTATAATTATTAGTATTAAAATAAAAAATATATAATTAATATATGAATTATATATTGTTATGCTTTTTATTATAATTATATTTTGTTATGCTACAATAACAATTATAATAAATATGACATTACCCTTATTACACTAATAGTATGTATGATATTATAGTTTTATTATTACAATACAATAATAAAAATTAATGTTATAATTATTCAAATAAAAATATATTATTATATACATTTATTATAATGATCTAATATTACATTATAATAATGAAATAAAAATATATATTATGATAAAAACTGTTTATAATACTTCAATCATACTATTAAGAATTATTATGACTATATACACGTATTTTTATCATAACACAATAGTAATAATAATTATAATTAAAATAGAAAGTATATATTATTATATAAATGTATTATAATTGTTTATTATACTACAACACTAATAATATTTTTTATTATTATATAAATATTTTATTTTTTTTAGACATTTAATAAACATTTGAAGAATAAGCACAAACTGTCTGGACCTTAATCTGAAAATGATTTGCATGTAAATGTGATTTCATACAAAATACAGAATATCAAATAATTAATGTAGGCCTATGCCGAACGTAAGTGATTGTGTTTCTGAAGGGTTATCTCTAGTATACGCTCCTGTTGCTCCTGTTGATCCGTCAAATCCCGAGGGTCTGCCGATCCCAGCGGGAAGATTCCAGTGGCATTCAGAGACACTGGCGTTTATTTTAAGATCTCAGAGACGATGGAGACATTTAACACACGACACGCTGGGCGGCTTTAGCCTGAAAACATGCGTGACATATTACCGCGCGCGAGGTGAATGTTAAACAGGCCTTTACACGTCCATGAGTCACGGCTCGTTAATGAAGTGAATATTGTGCCGTAGCAACACTCGTTTAACAGATGCTAACTACCACTTCACCTACCACTTCACTGTCATGAAGGTTTCAGCTCTCAATCCTTCCAAAAACAAAAGCTCATGTGAAGCTGTTAGCAAAAACTAGTCAAGTCAAGTCAAGTCAAATATATTTATATAGCGCTTTTCACAATACATATTGTATCAAAGCTACTTCACAGTATCAATCAAAACAACTTAACAATGTTTGTTTATTACTAGAAAAAGTTAATTAATTTGAATATCCCCAACTGAGCAAGCCAAAGGCAACAGTGGCAAGGAACAGAAAAACTCCATCAAGTGACTTAATGGTGTCCTAAAACTCCATCAGATGACCCAATGGAGAAAAAAAAAACCTTGGGAGAACCCAGGCTCAGTTGGGGGCCAGTTCGCCTCTGGCGTTTATGAACTAGAGACCGTATTTACAGTAACTAAGATAAAAAAATTATATGAATGCCTGGCTAAATAGATGCGTCTTTAGTCTAGTTTTAAACTGGGAGAGCGAGTCTGAGCAACGAACAATATCAGGAAGGCTATTCCAGAGCTTCGGAGCTAAATGTGAAAATGCTCTGCCTCCTTTAGTGGATCTGGATATCCTAGGAATGACCAGAAGCCTTGAATTTAGTGATCTTAAAGAGCGCGATGGATTGTAGGGCAATAGAAGGTCTGTTAAATACACAGGAGCTAAACCATTTAGAGCTTTATAAGTCAAAAGCAATACCTTGTAATTAATACAGAACTTTATAGGTAACCAATGAAGTGATGATAAAATCGGTGTTATATGATCATATTTTCTTGATCTAGTAAGAACTCTAGCGGCTGCATTTTACACTAACTGTAGCTTGTTTATTGAAGATGCAGGACAACCAGCTAATAAAGCATTACAGTAATCTAGTCTCGAGGTCATGAATGCATGAACTAACTTTTCTGTATCAGAGACTGATAGTTTATTACGTAGCTTAGCAATGTTTCTAAGGTGGAAAAAGGCTGTTCTTGTAACATATGAAATATGCTTTTCAAAAAGGTTTTGTGGACGGTTTTTAGAACCGATAAGTATTACCTCTGTCTTGTCTGGATTTAATAAAAGAAAATTACGCGTCATCCAATCTTTTATATCTTTAACACAATCTTAGCATATTCATCTGGCCGTGATGAAATATATATTTGAGTGTCATTAGCATAACAATGGAAACTAATTCCATGTTTCCTTAGAATATTACCAAGTGGCAGCATATATATTGAGAATAATAAAGGGCCTAACACAGATCCCTGCGGCACTCCATAGTTTGCCGAAGTTATGATCGATTTTTCTCCATTTAAGTAGATGAAATGGTAGCGGTCAGATAAGTATGACCTGAACCAGCTTAATGCTTGTCCTTGAACACCAGTGTAATTTTGTAGTCGATGTAAGAGTATTGTGTGATCTATAGTATCGAACGCAGCACTAAGATCAAGTAAAACTAGTATTGAGATACAGCCTTGGTCCGAAGCTAAAAGTAAATCATTTGTGATTCTAACAAGCGCAGTTTCAGTGCTATGATGTGGCCTGAATCCAGACTGAAACTTTTCATAGATGTCGTTTTCTTGCAAGAAAGAGCCGAGTTGAGCGGACACAACTTTTTCTAATATTTTTGACATAAATGGAAGATTTGAAATGGGTCTGTAATTTGCTAGGTTATTTGGATCTAATTGTGGTTTCTTAATAAGAGGTTTTATAACTGCCAGCTTGAACGTTCTTGGAACATGACCTAAAGATAAAGACGAATTAATAATATTGAGAAGAGGCTCTTCCACTACAGGTAACACTTCTTTCAGTAGTTTAGTTGGTATAGGATCTAATAAACATGTTGTTGTTTTAGATGAAGTGATAAGTTTATTTAACTCTTTTTGTTCTATGGTTGTAAAGCATTGTAATTGTTCTTGCGGGGTGATAATTGCGGCTGAATTATAAGGCGCGAGCAAAGATTGAACGTTTACGATTTTGATTCTGATGCTTTCAATTTTCTCGGTGAAGAAGTTCATGAAATCATTACTGCTAAACTGTAACGAGGTATTTTGTTCAGACGACGTCTGTTTATTTGTTAGTCTAGCCACGGTATTAAATAAAAACCATGGATTATTTCAGTTGTTTTCTATTAATTTGCTGAGGTGCTCAGCCCTGGCCGTTTTAAGGGCCTTTTTATAACGTGACATACTGTCTTTCCACGCGATTCTGAAGACCTCTAAATTAGTTCTTTTCCATTTTCGCTCTAAATTACGAGTTTCTCTTTAAAACATACGTAGTATTATTGTACCATGGTGCTAAACTTTTCTCTCTGACCTTTTTTAATCTAATGGGTGCAACAATATCCAATGTTCTAGAGAGAATGGTGCTCATAGTGCTAGTTAGTTCGTCTAGTTCATCTGTTTGTTTGGGTTCGGGCAGCAGCTGAGACAGATCAGATAAGCTATTTGAGAAATGATCTATGGTGGGTGGAAGAATTGTTCTACCTGGTCGATAACGTGGCGCAGCATGACATATTACAGCAGTGCGTATTATGCAAGTTACCATGTAATGATCAGTGAGATCGTCACTTTGTGGAATGATATCTATATCGGTTGGATCGGTTCCATATGATATAATTAAATCTAGTGTATGATTTAGACGATGAGTGGGACCACTGACGTTTTGCTTGACCCCGAAGGAGTTTAATAAATCTGTAAACGCAGCCCCTAACGCATCATTTGTTTTATCTACGTGTATGTTAAAATCTCCAACAATTAATGCTTTATCGACGTTGAACAAAAGATCTGATAGAAAGTCAGCAAACCCTTTTAGGAAATCGGCGGAAGGCCCTGGAGGACTATATACGGTAGCCAATGCTAGAGATAATAGGGATTTTTTTTCTTACATCTAAGAGCGTAACATTTAGCACAAGTACTTCAAACGAATTAAACCTATGATGAGTTTTCTGAGTAACATTAAGGATATCTCTGTAGATTGTTGCAACACCGCCGCCACGACCGATCAGACGGGGCTCGTGCTTATAAGAGTATCCTGGTGGAGTAGACTCATTTAGACCGAAATAATCATTTGGTTTAAGCCAGGTTTCAGTAAGGCACAGTACATCGAAAACTATTATCTGTGTTCGCTCACACCTTAGGTGTGAGCGATCTAATGTTTAGAAGACCTAGCTTTAGAAATTGTTTTTGTTCACTAATAGCGAGATTTTTTGTTTTAATAACAATTCGATTTTTTCTAGATCCTGCAGTAGATTTATTATTTGATCTTAGTAAACGAGGAATAGACACAGTTTCTATGCAATGTTCTACACTAGTATTAATATCAATTAAATTGGTCCAGTAGAGACTGTGATTTGGATTTTTGTTTTTTTGGTTACTAGCTGAAAACTATGAGGAAGATGTTTGTTGTTGACCTTAGGGTGACCAGATGAGATTGGCTGAAATTCGGGACGGGGACCTGGGGGGGGGGGGGGGGGGGGGGGGGGGGGGGGGGGTTCCTACTATGATATTAGACTACATAGCCTTAAAAGATAATGAATTTCAAACCTGAACCAAACATATTTTTTTTATTCAAAGATCAACAGTCTGTCATAAGTCTTTAGTCTGCCACAAAAAAAAAAACAACAACATTAAAATTATGAACTCAAATGTCATTGTGAAAAAAAAATGTGTTACTGTTGTAACAGTGTGTAGGCTAAATCAGACCTTTCAGGCTATAGCCTAACGCTAATAAGCCTTATGCCAAAATTATTATTACAACTAAATTGTCGGTCATTACATAGGAAAACAAAATAATTTTGTAGATGATTTGCTTTGTGTAGGGGAGCGCGGGGCACAACGTAACGTGGGGCTAGTTGTAACACACTTGTTTTAAACACTTCCACACATGCCAGCATGACGAAACTTAGTGTATTTACTAGTTGCCATATCAACACTACATAGAGAAAAAAATGCGCCAATATTCAAAAATCTTTGTAAGATATCACTAAACATTCATTTAACCATAGCAAAAGTACATTTCTTACTAATGTTAATTTTTCATCTCTATTTTTTGTGTTTAGATAAAATTAGATAAATCTGATATTATTTGAATCTCCAATATGTTATTTAACAGTTTATATAGTTCTTTAATGCTTCGCTAACGAGCAGAAGACACTAGCAGGGTTTAAATCCCAGTTGTGCAGTTGGGGCATGTTGTAACACTGCGTTACAATGTGCCCCTATTAGAACTATGCTATTCTATTCTATACTTTTATTAATTATATTGAGAAAACATGAGAAAAATGTAAATAAAGACTGAGAGTCAATGTTCAGAAATTAATAAGTATTATTATGTTTTGAACTATGCTGTATAGCTGTCACGTTCTTGGTAGGAGAAATGCGCACGACAAGGAACTTGGAACAATCACATCTATTTAATGGAAACGAGGAGTACCACAGAAACGTACATCTACACAGAAACAATAACCGACAAGGAATACAGGCATGGGAGGAACTTATATACACAGAACTGATTATGGGAACAAGACACAGCTGGGGCAAAGGAACTGATAATGACAGGGAGACAGGTGAGGGAACTAAACACTAACGAGGAGCGGGAAAACTGAATAGCACTAAACCAAAAACACTAAGAGAAAGGGGAAAACAAAGAGTCAAACTGTAACAGTACGCCCCCTCCCAAAAAGGCGCGTCCTCGCGCCGTATAACATCCAAAGGGGTGGGAGGGTGGGCGCCCTGGAGGCTGACGAGGGCATGGTGCAGGTCCGGGAAGCCTCCAGGGCGGAGCAGGCTGTGGGCGTGGCCACAGCGGAGTAGGCTGTGGGCGTGGCCAGGGCAGAGCAGGCTGAACTTCGGGCATCCAGGGCGGAGCTGTGGGACCCTCGGGCGTCCAGGGCGGAGCTGTGGGACCCTCGGGCGTCCAGGGCGGAGCTGTGGGACCCTCGGGCGTCCAGGGCGGAGCTGTGGGACCCTCGGGCGTCCAGGGCGGAGCTGTGGGACCCTCGGGCATCCAGGGCGGAGCTGTGGGACCCTCGGGTGGCCATGGCGGTGCAGGCTCTTCAGGTGGCCACGGTGGTGAAGACCCTTCAGGCGGCCGTGGTGGTGAAGACCCTTCGGGTGGCCATGGCGGTGCAGGCTCTTCAGGTGGCCACGGCGGTGAAGACCCTTTCAGGCGGCCGTGGTGGTGAAGACCCTTCGGGTGGCCATGGCGGTTACGTCTCTTTAGGTGTCCTATCACAGGCTCTGGGACATGGAAAGTCTCTGGCTGGGCTAGTGGTGAAGGCCTGGCTGTGCTGGATGGAACCAGCGGTGAAGGTCCAGAAGGGCTGGACGGGACCAGCGGAGAAGGCTCAGAAGGGCTGGACGGGACCAGCGGAGAAGGCTCAGAAGGGCTGGACGGGACCAGCGGAGAAGGTTCAGAAGGGCTGGGCGTGACGTGAACCTCTGGTTCGGCAGGCGTGACGTGAAGCTCTGGCTCGGCAGGCGTGACGTGAAGCTCTGGCTCGGCAGGCGTGACGTGAAGCTCTGGCTGGACGGTCTCTGGCTGGACGGTCTCTGGCTGGACGGTCTCTGGCTGGACGGTCTCTGGCTGGACGGTCTCTGGCTGGACGGTCTCTGGCTGGACGTTCTCGGGCTGGACGGTCTCGGGCTGGACGGTCTCGGGCTGGACGGTCCAGGGCTGGACGGTCTCGGGCTGTACGGTCTCGGGCTGGACGGTCTCGGGCTGGACGGTCTCGGGCTGGACGGTCTCGGGCTGGACGGAGATGACGTGAAGTTTAGCCTTGGCAGCTGTCTTTCTAGCTGATCGCACTGACATCAGCGGGAGGTCAGCCACGCTGGAAATCAGCCCTGGACGAACATGGACTGATCTGGTGACTGGGCTGGTGCGGAGTGCAGGCTTGGCGGGGTTCACAGGACCGGGGGACTTGGAACCCTCGGAGAGGTATGTGGAAGGTGCCGGTTCGAGGTGAACTGGGGTATCCACATACCTCCGGATGGGAACTGGATGATGACTTTGACTATTGTCTACTATATCGACAAAGAAGTTAGAGCCATGTAACTCTAGGATATAGTTAAGAAAGTCAGGAATTGACCTATAACACTCCTCAGGGGAGATGAATCTGAATTATTTTTTCATCATCCAGACCCATCCGGAAGCAAGCATTCATCATAGAGTTACCCCAGCTCACCTGATGGTATAGACTCAGGCACTCTTCGACATACCTCTCCACCGATCGTCCACCCTGAGAAATGGAGAGGAGCTTGTCTTCAGCCATCATAGTTTGGTATATCGGTCGGTTATTCTGTCACGTTCTTGGTAGGAGAAATGCGCACGACAAGGAACTTGGAACAATCACATCTATTTAATGGAAACGAGGAGTACCACAGAAACGTACATCTACACAGAAACAATAACCAACAAGGAATACAGGCATGGGAGGAACTTATATACACAGAACTGATTATGGGAACAAGACACAGCTGGGGCAAAGGAACTGATAATGACAGGGAGACAGGTGAGGGAACTAAACACTAACGAGGAGCGGGAAAACTGAATAGCACTAAACCAAAAACACTAAGAGAAAGGGGAAAACAAAGAGTCAAACTGTAACAATAGCTGTGTTTTCTGGTGTGTTTGTTGTCAAACTCAAGACTTAGTTTATTTTTAATTATTAAAAAATGCCATTATTTTATATGAAAAAGTTAATAATTGTATTTTATTGAGAAAATATTTTGGTGTGACTTGTATATTTTTTTGATTAGATCAGATAACATTTTAAGCTGTTATATGGTCATGTTACAATGTGCCCCTCACATGTTACAATGTACCCCACCTATGGGGAATGTTGTCACATTTCACTTCCATTCTTTCGGGGGAAATTAAGAAAAAAGTAAACACTGTATTAATAAAACAAAGCCACATAATTGTACTAGAAATGTTGGAAAATAATGTGGGGAAAAATAAATACTCTAAACCCTAAGTAGATTTACACAAACTGAGAAAGTCAAAAAGCGTTACGTTGTGCCCCGCTCTCCCCTAACCCGACATCAGACATTAAGGCCCGGACGAAGTTTTTTTTTTTGCACACAGTGACACGACCAATCACTCCTTTAATGCTGCGTTCACACGAGACGCGAACAGCGCGTCAAATTTGCGCCTACCGCGTCTAGTTATACGCGTGAACATTTGAATCCATTTGCGCGTCAAGAGCGAATGACGCGCGTAAAAAACACTGTCCTCGCGGGAGTCGCGGCTGCGGCTGGTGCAATTTGAAGGGTCTGGCTGCAGGACGACTCAACTTCCACGGACAGTTTTGAATATTTTATATCAAGATTTTGCTTTAGTATAATTTTCGGGACAATTAAGGCCGGTTTCGGGATTCGGGACAACAGCTTAGATTTCGGGACTGTCCCGAATTTTTCGGGACTTCTGGTCACCCTAGTTGACCTTGTTCACACAAATGATAACTATAACTATATTAATGTTCACTCCAGCGCATGATGTTTTTCTGTTTATTAAAATCCTTCTGCATCTTGATCCTGGAGAATAGTCCAATGGCATTGTACAACGAGCACACAAGAGCAGCCAGAAAAATGGAGCGTAGCTTGAAGAAAACAAAACTAGAGGTTTTTCGTATTTCATGGAAAGACAGCACTACTGTGTAAAAAGGCCTTAAAAGCGTCTAGATCAGCTTATTTTTCGCGAACCCTGCAGGCCGTAGGGGTGTGGTTTATCAAGTGAGGGGTGGGGGTTAATCAGTGAGGGGGTGTGGTTTACCGGTGAGGGGTGTGGTTTCTCCGTGAGGGGGTGTGGTTTATCAGTGCGGGGTTCATCAGTGAGGGGGTGTGGTTTATCAGTGAGGGAATGCCGTTAATCAGGGAGGGGTGTGGTTTACCGGTGAGGGGTGTGGTTTATCAGTGAGGGGTGGGGTTTATCAGTGAGGGAGTTTGGTTTATCAGTGAGGGGATGTGGTTTGTCAATGAGGGTGTGGTTAACGTGAGTCTGGTGTAACTCCCGCACTGGCTGAAACTGCTTATTCTGGTTGATTTGAAAACTGGAGAACTCTAAGCTCCGATTAACACATTTACTCTGTGAAACTGCTTCTACAGAACAGATGTGTGTTTCAGCCTCAACAAACACATCTGATTATGACCTACTGAAGAACTGAACCTGAATCCCAAACGCTTCTCTGACGTGTCACAGGTCCAGCACTGAACACCATCTGCTACACACACACACACACACACACACCACACACACACACACACAACACACACACACACACACACACACACACACACACACACACACACACACACACACACACACACACACACACACACACACACACACACACACACACACCACACACACACACACACAATAACTAACCTGACCCCTAAACCTGCCCATCACACAAAACTGCATTTCTGCATTTTATTTTTATATTAGATTTACAAATGAGGACATCCCTAAAGGGAGTTTTTTTGGGCTTTTGGTCACAAATCTGCCCCCAAATTATAGTTAAGTAGACACACACACACACACACACACACCACACACACACACACACACACACACACACACACACACACACACACACACACACACACACACACACACACACACACACACACACACACTTACACACACACACAGCCACAGGAAATGTCAGAAGCACATGTTCTGTCGCTCTGAGTTAATCATGTGTGTGTGTGTTTGTGTGTGTGTGTGTGTGTCGGTGGTGTCGCTCAGCTTCTGTGTGTCTGGAGGACGATCACAATAAAACACCAGCAAGACCTTCAGCTCTTCTTCACAACACTCCTCCTCTTCCTCAGCGCTGGATTCCCTGATCACTGATGATGATGAAGATCATCATCTCACAGAGACTGAACCAGATCTGAACCTGCAGATCAACAAGAAGATGAAGAACAGAGGAAGAACAGAGGAAGATGAAGAACAAAGGAAGATGAAGAACAGAGGAAGATGAAGAATAGAGGAAGATGAAGAACAGAGGAAGATGAAGAACACAGGAAGATGAAGAACAGAGGAAGATGAAGAACGTCTCGTTACGTGTCGACTGATTGGGATTACGCTTAGGGAGTCTGTCATCTTCGAGCACTGTTAAAACGAGCCAATGCACATTGGCGTGCGAGATCTGCATCACACACTCCGCCCGCGGCGCGGGTATAAACACAGAAGTGGATACACACACCAGTTGTTTTTCGCTTTGGATCCGATCGGAGCCTGGAGTCAGTGGTGGCCCAGCAATAGTGGCGCAATCACGTTCGACATGTCGACTGATTGGGATCCCAATTGACCAGTGGCTAAGCCACGCCCCCAAACGCGATGAGCCAATCACAGTGCGTGATTACGTGCTATCAGTGCAGTACACAGTGCTAACCCAATACACTCGGACATTCTCTGCTTCCACGTCCATTTCAATGCATTGCAGTTAGTCAGTTTTCATTCGTTTTTATGCTTTTTCTTGTAATTTTAAGTTTAAAATGGTCAAACGGTGTGCATGGGGTACATATGACACTAGGTATCCCCAGAGGCTGGGCGACGGTGTGTATTTTTTGTCCTTTCCCAAGTAACCCGGTTCCCTATGGATTCAATCCCAATGATGTGTCAGATCAATGACATGGAACTTTTTACTGTTGACAGATGTTCAGCAAAGCCTAGTATATTACAAAACGCTGCTTTAGCAGAAGGAAAATCTAGCTATGCTAATACAGAATTTTAAGCTTAAATAAGCTAGTAGCAATTACCATAGCATATTTTACAAATCATGTCAAGTTAGATTAATAAATTGAAAGTAATAATAATACATTAATACATTGAAAGTAAATCACACTTCTTACCCTGCAGTGCATGAACAGCTGATCCTCTATTTGTTGTCTGAGATGGTGATGGCAACGAGATGCGGTTTATCACGTTTACACTTACATTTTTGCCTGGCGCTAAAGCTTTTCATCGACCTTCTCAACAATAAAATTATTAATATAACCCTCCAATGGATAGTTAAGGCCCTTTTAACGCCGAAGTCGATAATATTCCACAGTTAACTTACGCAACCTGGGACAACCTCGTCACAGTCTGTTTAGCCGATGGGATGATGTAGTAAGTCCAGAAAAAAATGTGACATATAATCCACCAAAAAGAGTTTCTTTGTCCCTTTGTTGAGTTCCTCTGGCAAACATTACACTGAGCCCGCTAAACACGACCGCTTCCCCGCTGAAACTCCAGAGCGCTCGTTTTCCAACTTCCCACTCTGCTTTTAAAACCTATCCGGTGGCAAAACAATGAGGAAAATAAAATAGACAAAGGAAAATCCTTATAACAATCCGTGATTACACCATAGGCATCTGATATAACAGTTCTTTTTTTTCATGTGAAGGAAAAACCAATACACACAAAGCATGTTTACCCTCACATTAAAAGCTGTACATGAAGGCATTACAACTGGGGGCTCCATCCTATAACAGAGACTCAACCGGACAGTGACGGCGGAGAGAATACACATATGGGATTGCTGTAGGGATCACAACATATGGACCCAGACTAACACAGGTTCCACCAGTGAATACGAATGAAAGGCCTGGCTTCGGACGCTCCGCCACGTCCGTTGCCGAACGGTATGGAGGAACTCGACAGGGTTTGGCTATAGAGGAACTCTACTGGAGCAAGAATTGTGTACGTATCCAGTCCATAGCCGACACTTCGAACCGGGCTTACAGTGAAACTGGCTTCATGAGAAGGGAGCCCACAGGAGCAGCGGTTCGTTAGGTGTCGCCCAGCCCGCAGCTCTAAAGCATCTGTCAGCGAGGCACTCTGTGTCAATGCCATCTGTTCTGTAGAAGCAGTTACACAGAGTAAATGTGTTAAACAGAGCTTAGGGTTCTGCAGTTTTCAAATCAACCAGAATAAGCAGTTTCAGCCAGTGCGGGGGTTAGACCGGACTCACATTACACCGGACTCACATTACACCGGACTCACATTACACCGGACTCACGTTAACCACACCCCCTCACTGATAAACCCCACCCTCACTGATAAACCCCACCCACTCACTGATAAACCCCACTACTCACTGATAAACCACACCCCCTTACTAATAAACCCCACCCCTCGCTGATAAGCCACACCCGTCACTGATAAACCCCACCCCTCACTGATAAACCCCACCTCCTCACTGATAAACCCCACTACTCACTGATAAACCACACTACTCACTGATAAACCACACTACTCACTGATAAACCCCACCTCCTCACTGATAAACTACACCCTCACTAATAAACCACACACTAACCACACTTATACAAACCACACTCAAAACCCCCCTCACTGACAACCCCACCCACGAACCCACACTCACTGATAAACCCCACCCCTCACTGATAAACCCCACCCCTCACTGATAAACCACACTACTCACTGATAAACCCCACCCCTCACTGATAAACCCCACCCCTCACTGATAAACCGCACTACCTCACTGATAAACCCACACCCTCACTGATAAACCACACTACTCACTGATAAACCCCACCCCTCACTGATAAACCACACCCTTCACTGACAAACCCCACCCACTCAATGATAAACCCCACCCCTCACTGATAAACCACACCCCTCACTGATAAACCCCACCCACTCACTGATAAACCCCACCCCTCACTGATAAACCACACCCCTCACTGATAAACCACACTACTCACTGATAAACCCCACCCCTCACTGATAAACCACACCCCTCACTGATAAACCCCACCCACTCACTGATAAACCACACCCTCACTGATAAACCACCCCCTCACTGATAAACCACACCCCTCACTGATAAACCACACCCTCACAACAAACCCGCCCTCTGAACACATCAGTCTGTCCCAATTTACAAATTTTTGTAAAATCGCATCACCTGGATCCTTAGACAAAAACTCATTGCAAAAATGAGCTCTGTGACCACAAAAAAATGTATCTCTCTTTGGAGGACTCACTACCAAGATGGTGGCAAGTACTGTACTTTACTTTTGTCATGAAGTGAAGTAGCGCTGGTCTTTTCTTCTTATTGTGTGTGTGTGTGTGTATCTGAGTGTACGCTTCTGGAAGACAAAAACAATTGTGGGCAGGGCTTGATTGGATGATTGTGGTTTGCTATTGGGGGATGTCATGTGAGTGACAGGTTGCCCCGCCCTCGTCATCAGAGAAGGGACTCACACACACGCACACACACACACACAGACTCTCTCTCTCCCTCACACACTCACCCACACTCTCTCTTTCTCTCTCAAACACACACACACACACACACACACACACACACACACACACACACACACACACACACACACACACACACACACACACACACACACACACACACTCTCTCTCTATCTCTCACACTCACCCACATACACACACTCTCTATTTCAAACACATGCACACACACTCTCTCTCTATCTCTCTCCCTCACACACTCACCCACACTCTCTCTCTCTTTCTCTCTCAAACACACACCACACACACACACACACACACACACACACACACACACACACACACACACACACACACACACACACACACACACACACACACACACACACACACACACACACTCTCTCTCTCTCTATCTCTCACACTCACCCACATACACACACTCTCTCTTTCAAACACACGCACACACACTCTCTCTCAGATACACACACACACTCTCTCTCTCACACACACACTCATGAATCCGCTGCAGCAGAAACAGGATCACAAACACACATATTCTGTTCTTCCACAATTAAACCTGAATTAAAGCTTTAAATGTCTGTAATCTTGATGAACTGATGATTTGATGCTGATCAAACGAGTTTGAGTTTCCTTCAGGCTGTGAGTGACATTAAACCTTCATTACACACAGCAGACTGATGCAGAAACACACAACACTCATTCATCAGCACAAACACACAACACAACAATCATCTTAAACATCATTCATCAGCGCAAACACACAACACTCATTCATCAGCACAAACACACAACTCTCATTCATCAGCACAAACACACAACACAACAATCATCCCAAACATTCATTTTTTTTCTATACATGGTAACTGAAATATATGGAAGAGGATTAGGGCCAAGCAATAATAATAAAAATAAAACTATCTCAAGATTAAAGTCATTAAAATGCAAAATTAAACTCATTAAATTTAGAGAAAAACAAGTCTAAATAATCGTGAGAATAAACTCACTACATTTCGAGAATAAAGACGTGTTTTAAGAAAAAACCCGGTAAATTTAGAAAAAAAAACGTTTGAAATAATCGTGAGAATAAACTCATAAAATTTCGAGAATAAAGTCGTGTTTCGGTAAAAAAACTCGTTAAATTTCGAGAAAAAAGTCAAAATAATCGTGAGAATAAACTCATTAAATTTCTAGAATAAAGTTGTGTTTCGTGAAAAAAAAAATTGTTAAATTTCGAGAAAAATTTGGAAATAATCATGAGAATAAACTCATTAAATTTCGAGAATAAAGTCGAAATAATCGTGAGAATAAACTAATTTCGAGAATAAAGTCTTTGTGTTTCGTAAAAAAAACTCGTTAAATTTCGAGAAAAAAATTCAAAATAAACTCATTAAATTTCGAGAATAAAGTCGTTGTGTTTCGTGTAAAAAACTCGTTAAATTTCGAGAATAAAGTCGGAATAATCTTGAGAATAAAACTCATTAAATTTCGAGAATAAAGTCATTGTGTTTCAAGAAAAAAACTTGTTAAATTAAAAAAAAAAAAAAAATTGAAATACAATCGTGAGAATAAACTCATTACATTCCAGAATAAAGTCGTTGTGTTTCGTAATAAAAAAATTATAAAATAAAACCATCTCGAGATTAAAGTCATTATAATGCGAAACTAAACTCGTTAAATTTCGAGAAAAAAAGTCGGAATAATCGTGAGAATAAACTCATTACATTCCGAGAATAAAGTCGGTGTGTTTCGAGAAAAAAACTCGTTAAATTTCGAGAAAAAAGTCGAAATAATCGTGAGAATAAACTCATAAAATTTCTAGAATAAAGTCGTTGTGTTTCGTGAAAAAAAACTCGTCAAATTTCGAGAAAAATGTGGAAATAATCGTGAGAATAAACTAATTAAATTTCTAGAATAAAGTCGTTGTGTTTCGTGAAAAAAAACCCTTAAATTTCAAGAAAAATATGGAAATAATCGTGAGAATAAACTCATTAAATTTCTAGAATAAAGTCGTTGTGTTTCGTGAAAAAAAACCCCTTAAATTTCGAGAAAAATGTGGAAATAATCGTGGGAATAAACTCATTAAATTTCGAGAAAAAAGTCAAAATAATCGTGAGAATAAACTCATTAAATTTAGAGAATAAAGTCGTTGTGTTTCGTGTAAAAAACTAGTTAAATTTCGAGAAAAAAGTCAAAATAATCGTCAGAATAAACTCATTAAATTTCGAGAATAAAGTCATTGTGTTTCAAGAAAAAACTTGTTAAATTTCGAGAAAAAATTCAAAATAATCGTGAGAATAAACTCCTTAAATTTCGAGAATAAAGTCGAAATAATCGTGAGAATAAACTCTAGAAATTTCTAGAAGTCCTTGTGGTTCGTGAAAAAAACTCATTAAATTTCGAGAAAAAAGTCAAAATACAATCGAGAATAAAGTCGGTGTGTTTCGTAAAAAAGTCACTAAATAGTTCCACAACGACATTATTCTCGAAATGTAATGAGTTTACTCTCGATTGTATTTCGACTTTTTTCTAGAAATTTAACGAGTTTTCCTCAAAACACAATGACTTTATTCACAGTATTTAAGGAGTTTATTCTCAAGATTGTATTTCGCAATTTTTTCTCTCTAAATTTAACGAGTTTAATTTCGCATTATAATGACTTTAATCTCGAGATGGTTTTATTTGTTTATTATTGCTTGGCCCTAATCCTCTTCTGTAAATATTAGATAATATTAATAAATAAAATAATAAAGAGCAAAAGTCAAGAAAATGATAGGCTAAATTTAATGTCGTATTTTTGCGTATGATGATGACGACATCACCTGTGATGATGTCACAGCCAAAAAACAACAACATAAAAAAATGTTCCATTAATGTAGTGTGTGTGACCTTGCGTCATGACACATGTGTGAGAGAAGCGCTGTTGTTGACGAGGGCCGCCGGGCCCCGGGCATCAGGAGCCTAATTACAGCCGGGCCCCGGTGACATTCAGCGCCCGTGATCAGAACAACACTCCGTCTGGCCTCGCGTGACGGAAGACCTTTAACAAACACCGAGACGTCTGTGTCTGAGAGGCTTCGGTGTGTCTTCAGTGTGTCGCTGCGAGCGAGGATCTCGTCAATGCGGGTAATTATAGAACACACAACACTGCAACAGTTGTGCTGCTCAAACACAGTCCAGGAACTACTGTATATATGTGCATTATATACAATCAATCTATACGCTCAACAGGTGACATGATTTATGCATTCAAAATGTAAAAATACAATGTTTTACTTGCCACGGAGAACCACAAAACTATTATATATAATATACAAATGGAAAATTAAAATATTTTTTTTTATTTAGTTTTAGTTTAGATTTAGTTTATCTTACTAAATCTTACTAAAAATGAATTAAATTGGTGCACAACAAATAAAAAATGAAAATGAAAAAACCTGAAAATGAAAAAATATTATTGTTAAAAAATGCAAAATTTGAAACATTTAAAAATCATTAAATCATAAAATAAAAATGCAAAATTAAAAACAAAGCAGATACTAAAAAAATTTAAAAAATTGTTTAAAAATAAAAACACTGAAAATAAAACTTACTAAAAATTAAATTACAAAAATAATTTCAAAATAAAACACAAAACAAACACTTACTAAAAATGAATTAAATTGGTGCACAAACAAATAAAAAACATGCACAATTAAAAAAAATTAAAATGATTAAATCATAAAATAAAAAAGCTAAATTAAAAACAAAGCATATACTAAACAAATTTAAAAAATGTAATTAATTTTAAAATAAAAACACTGAAAATAAAACTTCCTAAAAATTCAGTTACAAAAATAAATAAATGTATTAAATAAATAATGTAAAATACAAACAAATTTAAACAAATAATGTAAAATACATACAAATTTAAACATATATATATATATATATATATATATATATATATATTATATATATATATATATATATATATATATATATATATAAAATTAAAATAAATTTGAAAATTAAAATAATCAAAATAAAATTCTTACCACTTACAAAAAATTAAACTTAAAAGAAAAAGAAAATACAACAAAAATAAACAAAAAATGTCAAATTAAAATACATAATTTAAATACAAAGATATTAAAAACAAAAATATGAATAATTTGAAAATGAAAACAATCAAAATAAAGCATTTGTTTACCTGCATTTCACGTGACCGTTAACAGACATCAGAGAACCGTGAACATGTGAATGTGTTGTGAAATAATGTATACAAGCACTAATGAACCGTCTCATCATCACTGGTCATGTGATCTCAGCCTTTCCATCGCGCAGAGACGATAAATGAGCACGAGCTTCAACACAACAGGTTTATTGCATCAATATCTTTATTTGTCCTTCAAAAGAAATGCACAATTCAGCAAAGCTACGACATACAAACAGCCAAACAAGAGCATTTCCATCTGGAACCAGGAGACGGGAACATGACAAACCCCCACACGTCGACCCACAGCCACAGACCTTGCATAGCTCAGGTGTAATGGAGGTAAGGCACTTCACGAAGGTCATCGCCACACGCTCTCGTCTCGGCAAGCAGGAGGAGGGAATCTGAGAGAGAACGTCCAACGCGCTTTTGGCATCATGCTCTCCAAACGCTGGGAATCTTGTGCATACACGGGTGGAGACGGTGACCGGAAACCCCAGGTTCTCAAAAAAGACGTTGTGCGATGGTTTTTGGGGTCGAAGAAGGCAACGTGTTGAGCTTTTTTTGACCGAAAAGAAGGTAAAGAAACGTTTGAATCCAAGCAAACGTCCAGACAGACGGAGAGAGAGTCTCCACTGCTTCTCGAGGTAACGCGGGTGCTGTTGGGTCGTTTCTCGAGGTAACGCGGGTGCTGTTGAGTCGTGGGACGGGGTCTCTAACCCAGCTGGTCTTCATACTGCTTCCGAAAGCAGTCTCCAGCGGGGAAGAAGTCCCAGCATCTCTCCTGATACATCTTCCACACGTACGACTCCTGCGGAGACACCACACACATCTCTATTATCACTGCTAAAATAGAGTTTCTTACTCAGCGTTTTTCTCTTGTTTCCAGTCCAAATATCTAAAAAATCTTAAATCAAGATCGATTACTATGAGTAAAATAGAATTAGACATTATGTCTTGTTTTCTGAAGGATTTTTTTTTGCTTAAAACAAGCTAAATTATCTGCCAATGGGGTCAGAAAAATTATCCAGTTTTCCATTTGAATTAAGATTATTTTTCTGACCCCATTGGCAGATAATTTTGCTTGTTTTTAGCAAAAACACTTTTAAGAATTAAATAAAATTCAAAAACTCCAGAAAAAAAGAAATTTTACTACTTTAGTAAATCAATCCTGATTTAAGATTTTTTTTGTTATTTGGACTGGAAACAAGACAAAAATACTGAGTAAGAAAAGCATTTTTATGCAGTGTATAAATATACTTTATTTTACCAGGAAAGAAAGCACATTGAGATTAAAAATCTCTTTTGCAAGACACTGGCTGAGAATTTTAGCACACAACTCATGTGTGTTTAACATTCATATATAACATTCAACTCACGTTAGCATTGCTTTAGTAAAATGTAAAAAGTCATTTTTATTTTGCAATAATAAAAAAATAAAAACCATCTCGAGATTAAACCTAAACTCGTTAAATTTAAAGAAAAAAAAAGTTGAAATACAATGTTGAGAATAAACTCATTAAATTGCAAGAATAAAGTTGTTGTGTTTTGAGAAAAAAAAATCAAGTTTATGTTAAAACTGTGTAGTGGTAATTTTTATATGCAATTCAAAAAATAAATCTTAAATGAAACTTTTAGTTTGATCCTCATGATGTGAGAGCAGAAGTACCTGACCGGTGTGCTCCGTTTCATCCTTGTTGATCAGGTACATCAAGAAAAACCTGCAAGAACAACAGATTAAAACTAAATCTATTAAAACTGTTAAAAGAAAATAAATAAAGCTGAAATAAAGCGCAATATACTGTAAATATTAGATGAAAAAATATCATCGAATAAGTAACTTAAGTACTAAAATGACAAACTGAAACAAATAAAATTTAATATAAATTAAAAAAACACAAACACAATAATATTACTAAAACTTTATCTAAAATGAAAACTGAAAATGTAAAAATAATTGTAATAAAAATGTATAAAACTATAGCAGTAGATAATACTAGAATAAAACAAGTATCCCTCTCTCCTCATGTGTTCAGTCTCTGGGGTTTAAAGCGATCACGCATGAACTTTGACAGATACACACGTGACACACGGGACACGCAGGACACACAGGACACACGTGACACACAGGACACACGGGACACGTGAAACACGGGATACACATGACACACGGGACAGAGTGACACACGGGACACACGTGAAACACAGGACACACGACACACGGGACACACGACACAAGTAAAAAACATGGGACACACGTGACACAGTACACACGTGACATACGTGACACACGGGACACACGTAAAAACATGGGACACACGTGACACACAGGACACACGTGACAAGTGACACACGGGACACACATGACACACGTGACACATAGGACACATGATACACACGTGACACAAGGGACACACGTGACACATATGACACATGATACACACGTGACACAAGGGACACACGTGACACATGATACATATGTGACACATGATACACACGTGACACAAGTGAAACACGGGACACACGTGACACACAGGACACACGTGACACACGGGACACACGTGACACATGTGAAACACAAGACACACGGGACACATGTGAAACACAAGACACACGTGACACCCGGGACACACATGACACACGGGACACACGTGAAACACAGGACACACGTGACACACGTGAAACACGGGACACAGGACGCACGTGAAACACGGGACACACAGGACACACGTGACACACGGGACACATGTGAAACACAGGACACACGTGAAACACGGGACACAGGACGCACGTGAAACACGGGACACACAGGACACACGTGAAACACGGGACACATGTGAAACACGGGACACACATGACACACGTGAAACACAGGACACACGACACACGACACAAGTAAAAAACATGGGACGCACGTAAAAACATGGAACACACGTGACACATAGGACACACGTGACACACAGGACACACATGACACACGTGACACATATGACACATGATACACACGTGACACAAGGGACACACGTGACACATGATACATATGTGACACAAGGGACACACGTGACACACGAGACACACGGGACACGTGACACACAGGACACATGATACACATGTGACACACGTGAAACACGGAACACACGTGACACACAGGACACACATGAAACACGGGACACACAGGACACACGTGACACACGGGACACATGTGAAACACAAGACACACGGGACACATGTGAAACACAAGACACACATGACACCCGGGACACACATGACACACGGGACACACGTGAAACACAGGACACATGTGACACACGTGAAACACGGGACACACAGGACACACGTGACACACGGGACACATGTGAAACACAAGACACACGGGACACATGTGAAACACAAGACACACGTGACACCCGGGACACACATGACACACGGGACACACGTGAAACACAGGACACATGTGACACACGTGAAACACGGGACACAGGACGCACGTGAAACACGGGACACACGTGACACACGGGACACATGTGAAACACAGGACACACGTAACACACGTGAAACACGGGACACACGTGACACACGGGAGACACATGACACACGTGAAACACAGGACACACGTGACACACGTGACACACGTGAAACACAGGACACACGTGACACACGTGACACACGTGAAACACGTGACACACGTGACAAACCTGACACACGGGACACACGGGACACACGTGACACACATGACACACGTTACACAGGGCACACACGGGACACACGATACACACGGGACACATGTGACACACGGGACACACGATACATACACGACACACGGGACACACGTGACACACAAGACACAAGTGACACACGTGACACACGGGACACACGTGAAAACACGTGACACACGTGACAAACCTGACACACAGGACACACGTGACACATGTTAAACACAAGACACACGGGACACATGTGAAACACAAGACACACGTGACACCCGGGACACACATGACACACGGGACACACGTGAAACACAGGACAAAATGTGACACACGTGAAACACGGGACACAGGACGCACGTGAAACACGGGACACACGTGACACACGGGACACATGTGAAACACAGGACACACGTAACACACCGTGAAACACGGGACACACGTGACACACGGGACACACATGACACACGTGAAACACAGGACACACGTGACACACGGGACACACGTGAAACACAGGACACACGTGACACACGTGACACACGTGAAACACTTGACACACGTGACAACCTGACACACGGGACACACGGGACACACGGGACACACGTGACACACATGACACACGTTACACAGGGCACACACGGGACACACGATACACACGGGACACATGTGACACACGGGACACACGATACATACACGACACACGGGACACACAAGACACAAGTGACACACGGTACACACGTGACACACGGGACACACGTGAAACACAGGACACACGTGACACACGTGACACACGTGAAACACTTGACACACGTGACAACCTGACACACGGGACACACGGGACACACGTGACACACATGACACACGTTACACAGGGCACACACGGGACACACGATACACACGGGACACATGTGACACACGGGACACACGATACATACACGACACACGGGACACACAAGACACAAGTGACACACGGTACACACGTGACACATGTTACACAGGGGACACACAATACATACACGACACACGGGACACACGTGACACACAAGACACACGGGAACACACGTGACACACGTGACACACGAGACACACGATGCACACGTGACACACAGGACACATGATACACACGTGACACACGATACACGTGACACACAGGACACACAGGACACACGTGACACACAGGACACATGATACACACGTGACACACGATACACGTGACACACAGGACACACGTGACACACAGGACACACGTGACACACAGGACACACGTGACACACGTGACACACGGGACACACGGGACACACGATACACACATGCCAAACGGGACACACGTGACACACGGTACACATGATACACACGTAACACACAGGACGCATGTTACACAGGGGACACACGATACATACACGACACACGGGACACAGGATACACACATGACACACAGGACACATGTGACACACGGGACACACGATACACACGGTACACATGGGACACACAATACACACGTGACACATGATACACACGTGACACACGGGACACATGATACACACATGACACACGTTACACTCACAGGTAGTTGGCGAGGTTGTGCTCTTGTAACGTGTGAGTCTCAAAGCCGTGAGGCGTCGTGTCAAAATACTCATTACCGATTCCACAGATGAAACATTTAGTCTGTGAGGAGAAGAAACAAAATCAGAACCAGATCAACATCAGATAATAGATAGATAGATAGATAGATAGATAGATAGATAGATAGATAGATAGATAGATAGATAGATAGATAGATAGATAGATAGATGTGTCTCTGTACCTCCATGTCTTCTTTGACTTGTTCCTGTTGGTCTCTCAGTTCTCCAAACGCATCGATGATCAAACCTGTCCACACACACACACACACACACACCACACACACACACACACACACACACACACACACACACACACACACACACACACACACACACAAACACACACACACACACACACACACACACACACACACACACACACACACACACACACACACACACACTCTCTCACATCAATCATCTGTCAAACTCTCAGTTTCTCTCATTACAGATAATAATACTGAGTGCTGGGAAAACAATTCACTGGATTTACAGACACAAAATAAGGCAAATTTACTATTCATTAGTGCTTCATTGATTAATTAATATGACAAATAATACATCATGATGATCATCAGAGATGTAGAAGTGATTTCAAACCAGGAAAAAACTGGTTCAGAATGACTAATTTGATGCAATATAAGCGAACGCCACTAGATGGCATCATAGCACGCAGTAGCCTACAGTTAGACGGGCCTTTACTACTGTAGAGCAGAGTCGTTGCGACACGCTTTGATGTCGCCGCGACGCTGTCACGTGGTTCATGGAAGCCCCAATAGGGAATGCGGAGGTACGTCACGCCGTGTTGCATTATGGGACGTGGCCGCCATCTTTACAGGCACGATCTCTTGTTTACCTTCGGTATAATATTAGGTGTTTGGCTAAAACGAGGTAAAATTGAAGAAGAACGGAAGAAATGGAGATGTTTAAAGAAAAAGAGAAGGGACACTACTGGGATAAACTAAATGCCACTGTCAAAAAAACTATTTGGACAAACTATCCGCGATAAAAAACGTTAATACATCCGATTTAGTTTTGGTGTTCGAAGCCTATGCTAAGTTGATTACTATTGTACATGAAGTTCAAGCTATTTTACCTGTACAGCAGCTCTCGTAGTTAATGTTAGCTTGCTATTTTCAGCATATGTTAAGTTTTCATAGGTTGTGCAAGAAAAAAAAATTGTACATTACTTTATAATGCCACAAGATGTGGTAACTTGTTAAATACAACTGTGCCTTATTGTCAACATTAAAAATGAGAGTATTTGGTCGTTTATTTTAAAAGTTTGATGTATATTAGCCCATTGTTATGTGTACTTAAAGGGTCTTTGTGGTTGCAATCAGTACAGAAACAGAGAAGTCACTTAATGTATTTATTAAGCAGATATATAAAATCACGATTCACAGACATTTAAAAAAAGGCATGTAAAAAAATGTACAGAACATCAAAGCAAATTGTTAATTGAAAATAAATATAATTTGATTCATGCAATGTGTCCTGACTTTATCATCTGCTACTAACATTAACCGCAAATTCAACATCATTCATCAACTAAGTTATCCTCCTAAATGTTAGTCATCGATGAATATACAATACACAACCTCTTGCTTTGTACAACTTTTAACAAACGTAGCATGCAGTGGAGGACAGTAAGTAAGTTTTTCCTCATGATTGCGGCGATCCGGCGTCTTTCTGTCAGCTCCTCGACCTGCTTCCCTTGTTGTTTTTTCCGAGAAAGAAAGGTGAAACAACATACTCCATTGTTCAGTTTCCTCCCTGAACGATCGTGTGACCTGCTATGGCAGTTGAACTGAACAACCATATCGACGTTTATTAAAATCTCGACAGAAAATCCAAACACAGCTTCCAACACATACATTTAAATACAGCGGTATTGGGCGCGATCCTGTAAATATGGCGGCGGACCCATAATGCAACACGGCGTGACGTCATCTCCGCATTCCCTATAGTTCCAAAACATACGCGGGCTGTCATGTTCTTCTATGGACAGACAGCAGCGATTGCATTATTAAACGGTAAATATAACATAAAACACACACCCACGTACTTTTTAAGCTGTTATTGCATTTTGTTAATGTCAGTTTTGCATTTGGAGAGGCAGGGTGACAACTTAGATAAGTTTTAGGTTATGTTTTTGGAAGGAAAAGCTTAGTGTTCATGTTCGCATGGGTAGTAGCACTGGGTTTAGCGGCTCTAACTTTTCCATGTCATTCATCTGATGATGGACGTCTCATGATATTTATTTTAGCACAACTGGGCTGTATTCGGCTATTGATTCCCGTGATCTTGCTTATAAATTCCGATTCAGCTATTAGCCTACCTTCGTGATCACGCAAAGAGGTCTGCAGTCTGCTCAGAATTCCAACCAGCATAAAATATAAATAATTACGCTGTGTATGTACAAATTAATGATTTAGGAGGGAAATAGACTGCTCCCATAACGTAGAAAGCAAAGACTATATTTACAGCAATGTTCGGTAAATATTAACTTCATAAAATGAAACCGGAGAGATAGTTAATGAGTGAATTAACTATGTTCCTAAATTCAGTATGGCTAATGTACCCCTTCATCCTACCCTAATCTTAGACTACCATTCATCAGAAAACACAAATACATGTATGTACTGTGTACAGTACACATGTTAATCACACATAACTAACCCTAACCCCCCCCACACACACACACATATATGAATGCATGTGTATTTATGTAGTACTATATGTATTACACAAACAAATATATGCATTACCCTAACCCAATTAAATAAATGAATTGTGTGTGTGTATAATATATATATATATGCATAGTATAGTGTGTATTGTATATATATATACATTATTAAAAATATTATATATTATTTTCATCAGGTTACCATAAGTTAGCTACGTTAGTGAAGTATTGGTCACGTAAGCTATCGCTGCAATTAACCTATTATCTTCCAATAAACATTTACTAAACCTGTCTACATAACATATAACTACAGACTAGATTCACGAGAGGTCGGCTAATGTGTGTAAAAGTAAAAAAAATCAGTAATTTCATTAATTTACCAGCGAGCATACTTCGGAAGCACTGAAAATGAATGGGGTTCAATGCTGGAACTATCAGTGTTTTGGAACTAACGGCTGCTCCACGACACGCGTTACTTCCGCATTCCTAAGTTACTATGGCGGTCTATGGACTTGTCGGAACTCTCTCTCTCCATGGCTCTGCTGTAGAGTTATTCTGCGTTCACACCAAATCTGAAGAGAGCGTCTGACGTGAGTGATTTCCATTTTAAGTCCTGCTTGTTACGATGCAGGAAGGAATGAAGCAGAGAGCGAATCCAATCGCAGCACTTTAATAAACAGGCAGGTAATCCAGGGTAAACAACAGCAACTCAGAACAGGAACATGGGACAGGAACATGGAACAGCTACAAGCAACATAACAACATCAAGAACTCACCAAGACTGAACTAAAACACAGGGTTTAAATACAGGGGAACGGATGAGAGAAACAAGACACAGCTGGGCAAATTAACTAACACAGGTGGTAAACATGAACACAAACGGGAAAACTAGACAGGACTAAACCAACTAGACAGGACTAAACCAAATACACAATAATGGGGGGGGGGGGGGAACACAAGACAGACAGGAACAAGACATGAAAACAAAACCCACACCGTGACACTGCTATTCCAATTCTTTAAATATGTGTAAGCGAGCGAGTGTGTTTTGTCGTTTAAAAAACCTTTATAAATAATCTTGATCTATAACGTGAGATGGGCCATGTTTGTTTGCACCGCAGTTCAGTGAGTCCTGTCAGATTTACAATACCAAAATTCATCAGTTTCTCCCGAAATACATGTAAGAAAGTGGCCGGTGAACTAGGAGAAGAATAGAGTAAACTTTATAGTTACTTCCACTATGAATAATATGAATATCAGATACACTTGTCACCTATCCTGAGGATCTCTACATCAAAGATCACTCCAGACTTTACACTTTAATATCCATGTCTTGGAAAGACAAATACTAAAGTTCTCCCTCAGTTTTAATCAGACATAGTTTTATGATGATTGATTTTCAAATAGTAATAGCAGTGCACATGAGATATCTGTTGTAAATTTGACTCAATAATAGATATTAAATAAGAACTGTTGTTAAATGTAACATATTTCTGTCAGATAATATATTTTTTCCATGCATACCTCCAGTGTAAATAAAAGTTATTTTATCATGGATTTAGTATACGGCCCTTCAATTGGATAGCAACCAACTTGGCAACCAATTGATGTGGCCTTCTGGTCTTAAAGTTTGCCCATCTCTGTACAAAAGTAACACGAGGTTAAAGGTGTTAAAGGTTTTTAGACATTAAAGGTGCAGTGTGTATGTTTTAGCAGCATCTAGTGGTGAGGTTATGAATTGCACCCAACAGAAGTTACAGTGGCCGACAGGAAGTGATGTCGTCGTCTGAGACAGCAGAGAGTAGTCAGTTAAGCAATGAGGTTTCTTTACAAGGATAAATTAAGAAATTCTATGTACTTAATTATTCAGTAAAACAATGTTATTGTGAATATTATTGTTACTTGTTCATCGTTGTGTCAGTGTTTTAATCGCTGACTTTAGCAGCTTCTTATCATGAAGAACATCATAGTGACAAAACGCATTTGTCTGTTCAGGGCCACCGTAGAAACATGTCGCTGTAAGGAGACTCGCGGTGTGTGTAGAGAGAAACGCCTCATTCTAAGCTAATAAACACATAACGCTTCATTATGTAAGTTCTTTATACACCACTGAAAACACAGTTATGTATATGATATTGCATTTCTGTCAACAGATCCTCCTAAATATTACACAATGCTCTTTTAAATAAATGGTTATGTAAATATTTAGCATGTGATGTGATGATGGCACCTTGAATGATGGCCAGGAGGATGACGATGACGAAGAAGAAGAAGGTGATGTCGAAGAGGATCCGGTAGAGTTCGTAGGGGTCGCCGGCCGGGTCCTCGATCTCGTCCCCGATCCCTCCGCCCGCACGAACACCCACATACATGTGGAACAGGTAACACTGACACACACACACACACACACACACACACACACACACACACACACACACACACACACACACACACACACACACACACACCACACACACACACACACACACGCGCGCATGCACGCACGCAGGCACACACAGGAAATGTATTAAAATTTTTATTTCATTTATTTAATTGTTTCCATCCACCTATTCCACTAGTAAAAAAATATAAAAAATGATATCTGGTTTCTGATAAATTTTTGGTTTGACTGTATATCTGACTGCCATTCTCTTATATCTTATATAGAGACAGTTTACATCTTCAGTGTCACATGATCCTGTGGAAACTGATGCATTATTCGTCAGAAATCTCAGAACCGTCACTCACCGTCATCATATCATCGCATTTCATATCGGGCTCGTCCTCGTCGCCACTTTTGTTGTAGAACTTGCGGAAGAAGTTGAAGGCCACAACAGTGTAGAGATACACGACCACCGCGAGCAGCCCGACCGTCAGCACCAGCTGAGGAACACACACACACACTCACTGAAACCACGGCAGAGTGTGTGTGTGTGTTAGTGTTGTCAAAAGTAGTGACTTCGGTACCAAGTCGGTACTGAAATTTTAATAATGTGCCATTTGAGCGGAATCATAAACTCCTCTGATTGGCCGTTGTGTTCACGAGCTCATCGGATATGTCTATGATTGGCTACAATGATCAGCACACGGGAGCGTTTGAAAGCACTAGCAGGACCGGTCCGCTGATAGACTTCTGCTTTCAAACGGTCACACGCGCGTGTGTGTGTGTGTTTGTTTGTGTAAGCGCTCGCTGCAGAGCGTCACTGATGGATATTTACAATATGTTTTTGAAGCGCTGATCATTGAAGCCAATCACAGACATATTTGATGAGCTTGTGAATACAACGGCCAATCAGAGGAGTTTATGATTCTGCTCAGCACTCAAACGGCGTGTGAGAGTGAGTGTGAGAGCGTGTCTGTTTCTGTGTGTGAGTGTGAGTGTGTGTGTGTGTGTGTGTGTGTGTGTGTGTGTGACCTGTTTGCCGTTGTGTGTGACGGAGGAGAGGATGGTCCTGAGGGTCTTGAAGCCCATGGCGATATCCAGAAGGTGAGCGGCGAAGAAGAAGTTATTATAGTGACCGAGGATAGACATGGTAGTGTACCAGACCAGATACAGGAACGACTGCAAGGACACACACACACACGCTAATAGACACGGTGGTGTACCAGACCAGACACAGGAACAACTGCAAGGACACACACACACACACACACACACACACACACACACACACACACACACACACACACACACACACACACACACACACACACACACACATGATCCGGCTGATGAAGCGGCGCAAACACTCACGTTATCAGTGAACACCACGCCCAGTTTCCACACGTGATACTTGGTGTCGATGGAGCTCAACCTGAATAACAAAAGAAAAGAGAAGATGAGGAACACGAGCCTTCTAGAGCTTAAACATCTCAGTCCTTCTAGAGCTTAAACATCTCAGTCCTTCTAGAGCTTAAACATCTCAGTCCTTTTAGAGCTTAAACATCTCAGACCTTCAAGAGCTTAAACATCTCAGTCCTTCTAGAGCTTAAACATCTCAGACCTTCTAGAGCTTAAACATCTCAGTCCTTCTAGAGCTTAAACATCTCAGACCTTCAAGAGCTTAAACATCTCAGTCCTTCTAGAGCTTAAACATCTCAGTCCTTCTAGAGCTTAAACATCTCAGACCTTTCTAGAGCTTAAACATCTCAGACCTTCTAGAGCTTAAACATCTCAGTCCTTTTAGAGCTTAAACATCTCAGACCTTCTAAAGCTTAAACATCTCAGTCCTTCTAGAGCTTAAACATCTCAGACCTTCTAGAGCTTAAACATCTCAGACCTTCTAAAGCTTAAACATCTCAGTCCTTCTAGAGCTTAAACATCTCAGACCTTCTAGAGCTTAAACATCTCAGTCCTTCTAGAGCTTAAACATCTCAGTCCTTCTAGAGCTTAAACATCTCAGACCTTCTAGAGCTTAAACATCTCAGTCATTCTAGAGCTTAAACATCTCAGTCCTTCTAGAGCTTAAACATCTCAGACCTTCAAGAGCTTAAACATCTCAGTCCTTCTAGAGCTTAAACATCTCAGTCCTTCTAGAGCTTAAACATCTCAGACCTTCAAGAGCTTAAACATCTCAGACCTTCTAGAGCTTAAACATCTCAGTCCTTCTAGAGCTTAAACATCTCAGTCCTTCTAGAGCTTAAACATCTCAGTCCTTTTAGAGCTTAAACCTCTCAGACCTTCTAAAGCTTAAACATCTCAGTCCTTCTAGAGCTTAAACATCTCAGTCCTTCTAGAGCTTAAACATCTCAGACCTTCTAGAGCTTAAACATCTCAGTCATTCTAGAGCTTAAACATCTCAGTCCTTCTAGAGCTTAAACATCTCAGACCTTCAAGAGCTTAAACATCTCAGACCTTCTAGAGCTTAAACATCTCAGACCTTCTAGAGCTTAAACATCTCAGTCCTTCTAGAGCTTAAACATCTCAGTCCTTCTAGAGCTTAAACATCTCAGTCCTTCTAGAGCTTAAACATCTCAGACCTTCAAGAGCTTAAACATCTCAGACCTTCTAGAGCTTAAACATCTCAGTCCTTCTAGAGCTTAAACATCTCAGTCCTTCTAGAGCTTAAACATCTCAGACCTTCAAGAGCTTAAACATCTCAGTCCTTCAAGAGCTTAAACATCTCAGACCTTCTAGAGCTTAAACATCTCAGTCCTTCTAGAGCTTAAACATCTCAGTCATTCAAGAGCTTAAACATCTCAGACCTTCTAGAGCTTAAACATCTCAGTCCTTCAAGAGCTTAAACATCTCAGACCTTCTAGAGCTTAAACATCTCAGTCCTTCTAGAGCTTAAACATCTCAGTCCTTCAAGAGCTTAAACATCTCAGTCCTTCTAGAGCTTAAACATCTCAGTCCTTCTAAAGCTTAAACATCTCAGACCTTCAAGAGCTTAAACATCTCAGACCTTCTAGAGCTTAAACATCTCAGTCCTTCTA
>CM070832.1:1134205-1136705 GCA_036326025.1 Chrosomus eos
ATGCTTTCCTCCCTGACTCCTGGGATGAATATTCATCAGCTCCGTCATGAGGTCCATCTCATCCTGATTCTCCCGCCCCGCCCGAGCTCGGCCACCGAACACACGTCCCGTACTCCAGCTTCTCCATCTCCAGAACGTCTCCGTGAATCCCGAACTGCGTGGGATCCGGCATGTTTCCCAGAATATCAGTCACCTTCATGTTCTTGGCTCCTTCCACAAGGCCTCCACCGAACAACGTGGACCAGAGAATGTGGAAGAAACCCCAGACCAGGTTGTAGAGAAAGCGGAAAATCCCGGTGAAGATCATCCAGAAGAAGAAGAAGAATCCTCGGATCATCTCCCGAACGCTCATCTTCCTCATTTTCCGATATTGTCTCTTCATGCTCCTGAAGGTCAGCAGCTTTTGAAGGTTGTAGAGGCTTTTCCTCATGGAGACGCAGGCCAGAGCAAACGCTGAGGAAGACTCGAGCGCAGCATCTTCCTCATCCTCATCCATCTCCACGCTGTGAGCATCGTCTTCATCTTCCTCCTCTTGTCTCTCGGTGGCGTCCGGTTCGGAGATCAGCGACGCTAGCTGCATCTCGAAGATGGTGTCCTCGCAGAAGTTTACGAACAGCTCCATCTTTTCCGATTCTCCGCCCTCGTTGACCACGTCGAAAATGAACTGGCGCTTCGACTCTTTGACCTGCGGTTCAAAAATACTCAGTAATAATATCGATTTGACTGCATGCATGAGAACATCGATGGACAACAATGAAATTTGCAACATTGACACTGTTATTTAACTGAATTAACATTGAAAATGTTTCATAATTGATTAATTTTGCAACATTGAGATGGTTACTGAACTGAATTGAATAAACATTGAAAATTAGCTTCATAATTGATAAAATTTGCAATTATTGAACTGAATTGAATCAACACTGAAATTTTTTTCATAATTGATTAATTTTGCAACATTTACACTTATTAATCTGAATTAACTTTGAAAATGTGTTTCATAATTGATGAAATGAACCAAATTGAATCAACATTAAAAATTAGCTTCATAATTGGTGGAATTTGCACCATTGACAGTTATTGAACTGAATTAACATTGAAAATGTTTCATAATTGATTCATTTTGCAACATTGACACTGGTATTGGAAATAATTAACATTGAAACAATTTTCAGTGTTGATTCAACATTAAAAATATGTTCAGTGTTGGTTCAATCATTGATGAATTTTGCAACATTGAGACTGTTACTGAACTGAATTGAATAAACATTAAAAATGAGTTTCATAATTGATCAATTTTGCAACATGGCTAGTTATTGAACTGAATTGAATGAACGTTGAAAATTAGCTTCAGAATTGATGAAATTTGCAACATTGACTGTTATTTAAACTGAACTGAATAAACATTGAAAATTAGCTTCATAATTGATGAATTTTGCAACATTGATAGTTATTGAACTGAATTGAATCAACAATTAAAAATTGTTTCATAATTGATGAATTTTGCAACATTGACACTATTATGTAAACAATTAAATAAAAGTTGAAAATTAGCTCATAATTGATTAATTTTGCTACATTTACACTGTTATTAAACTGAATTAACTTTGAAAATATGTTTCATAATTGTTGAAATTAACTAAATTGAATCAACATTAAAAAAAATTGCTTCATAATTGGTGGAATTTGCAACATTTACACTGTTATTGAATCAACACTGAAAATAAGCTTCATTTTTAATGAAATTTCAACATTGACACTGTTATTTACCTGAATTAACATTAAAAATGTGCTTCATAATTGATGAAATTTGCAACATTGACACTGTAATTGAACTGAATTAAATAAAGCTGACTTGACCTGCGGTTTCTCCCACTGCGTTCGGCTGGACTCGCTGATCTCGAAGTAAACCCTCTCGATTCTCTTGGCGCCGCCCATGATCTCGATGCGCCCTAAGAAGGGCTCGAAGTAGTTCAATACGCTCTCGGCCAGGTTCAGGAAGGCGGAGAGTCGGGGATCGTGAGGCATGTGCTCCGACAGGTTGGTGAGGAGAACCGCCACGTTGAAGCCGATGTCCTTGGCGGGTTCGTGGAAGCGTTTGACGAACTCTTCGTAGTTGAACATGTCGTTCTCGTCGGCCTCGGCACAGGACAGCAGGAACTCGATCTCGGACTGGGAATACTGCTTCTGGTTCTCCATGGACTTCTGAAACTCCTTCTTGGAGATGAATCCTTTACGGTCGGGGTCTTGCTCCTTGAAGTTCTCGGAGGTGGTCAGATCTTTCAGCTTGAGGAACATGTCGAAGAACTTGAGGATCATTTCCACGTTGCTGGAGGACTCCACTAGAGTGTCCACCATCTGCTTGCCGATGGTCCCGTTCACAACGTTTCCTACGGGAGGGAACGACGGGATTATGTCTCGCAGGATTCAGTCTATAAAGCTGCCTGAGTCATAATCATACACTGTTGGTTCGTATGGAGAACTGAGCGACTGAGTCTGG
>CM070832.1:1141705-1144205 GCA_036326025.1 Chrosomus eos
AAAACAATAATTAAAATCAAATTATAAACATATAAATTATAAATCAACTGAAAACAATAAAAAATTAATATAATGTTAAACATACATAATATAAATAAAATTATAATAATAAATAAAATAAAATTATAATACAAAATATAAATAAAATAATAAATGCTATGAGAAACATACATAATTTAAATAATATTATAAATAATATTATTAAATATATCATATATATCATAAATAAAACATATAAAAAATGAAATAGTAAAAAAAATACATAATATAAAATAATAAATCAATTGAAATTGCAAACATTCCAAAAATAAATAAAATGATAATTAAAAGAAAATTGTAAATGTTTCAAATATAAATAAAATGATAAACTTACATAATATCAAAATAAACAAAATGATAAACATAATAAAAATTTTAATAATATATAAAATGAAATTATAAACAAAATATAATTAAAATAATATTAAACTAAATGAAATTATAAACATTCAAAATATAAATAAACTATATCTTAACTGCTCTCAGCATATTATACGCGTCATTCGTTTGATTAGTATGTGCTAAAGCAAATCATAATAATAATCATGTGGCCGTCCGTCAGCATTCAGTGTTAATCGGCTCGTTATACTGTGTGAAAATATGACCTCACATTGTATTTGATCATGTTCGCCATCAATATTTCATCATATTAAATTGAGCTCAAGCAGAAAAGCAATAAATAATGTCAATAAAGATCTATATTACACACATCTAAAACTGACTGAAATACAGTGTAGTGTTTCTGATGATTATTAATTACTGGGTCTCTGTCAGATTATAAAGGACATGTTTAGGATTGGATCCAGTTACGGCCGCTGCTACTTTACATAAATATGATTGATTAAATCTTCAGTCTCCTAAAAATAACCCGTATAATTTGAGCTCAAATATTTAGTGAGGTTAAAAGTTAATATTTCAATAATTTTACATTGTTGGTTAATGGTCACATGGCATGCAGGTAAATAAATAAAATATTTGATCTGTTTTGGCAAGTGTTTTTTTATTTTGAATGCTTTTATTTTAAAATTAAATATTTTGATTTAAGTGAGTGAAACATTTTGATCATTTTCGTATTTTGACATTTGGCAATTGTTTAATTATTACTCTGTTTAATTTTGATTGATTTTTTATCTTAATTTGACATTTACTTTATTAGTACATGATTTAAAATGAAAATTATTAATTTTAATTGGACATTTTTAATTTAATTAATGAATTAGTAAGTGATTGTTTTTTTTAAAACTGATTTTTTTTCATTTGACTTTTTTATTTAATTAATTATTAGTAAGGGTTTTATTTAGATTGTTTTATTTTAAAATCATTTATTTTAAGTGTACATTTTTATGATTTAATTTAATTAACAGTTTTGAATGAACTCTCAGACCCGAGTTTGAAAAACCCTGAGCAATAACAACACGAAAAATGTAAAGAAAGCTCATTTTTAAGATTTAATGACAGTAAGTCCACTTTTAACGAAAAAGAGAAACGTCCTACTAAACGTTTGAGGGTTTCAGAGGAATCGCTCATTAGGAGTGTGAGTTTAACACCATTTGCATATAAAGCACTTATTAAGAACAGGAAGATGAGCGAGAGATACAGAGACGTCAGTGAGGTCACTTCCTGTCACATGACACATGCAGTCAGACACACATTAGACAGACAGGAGCAGCGATGGCACACAGAGAGAATCTGAACCGTGTATTTACCGCGCTCCCTCACGTTGACTGCCACCGATGACAAAAGAATGACAAGAAGAAAGAAATCAACATAGAAAAACAGCAGACATAAGCAAAGGAGAAGACACGCAAACTTCCAGAAGAACCAGAGATACTGACACTGAACATTGCTTACGCCCGGATCACATGACCACGAGCGAACAACCAATCAGCAACTATCAGACAGCCGTTACACACACGTCAACCAATCAGCAACTCTCACTCAGCCATTACACACAAATCAACCAATCACAACTCTCACTGTCAGCCGTTACACACACATCAACCAATCAGCAACTCTCACTGTCAGCCGTTACACACACATCAACCATTTAGCAACACTCAGTCAGTCATAACACACACATCAACCATTCACACACACTACACACACACACACACACACACAACACACACACACACACACACACACACACACACACACAACACACACACACACACACACACAACACACACACACACACAAACACACACACACACACACACACACACAGAGAGAACACTTACTGGATCCCTCCTCGGTCACCATCCCCAAACCCTCGGCTTTATTCTGACGCTCGAACGCGTTCAGATCCAGAACACTGCAAACACACACACACACACACACACACACACACACACACACACACACACACACACACACACACACACACACACACACACACACACACACACACACACACACACACACACACACACACACACACACACACACACACACACACAAA
>CM070832.1:1149205-1174205 GCA_036326025.1 Chrosomus eos
GGTGCAGATAAAAGACCCAATTCAGTAAATATGATATTTTAACGATTCTGATTCCTATTTCGATTCTGCTTATCGATTCCTAATTTCGATTCCAATACGGAAAAAATATTATAGAGCAGGAATATTAGTGCTGTCACTTTAAGAGCTCCACGGATCCAATATACTGATACACATCTGTGAAAAACACAGAAAACAGTGAGTGAGTCTCTCCCGCTTTAATTAAAAATGTTAAAGTCATATTGAAATGCTCACAAAGGAATCGATAAGAGGAATCGAAATGTTAAGTATCTGAATTGTTTTTGAATCAAGTCTTTGATTCCATATCTAGGACACAACTAATGTCATATCAGCTATAAGGTTTGTGACTAACAAAGTAAAAGACACAAATCTCCCGTTTGGCTGTCACTGGGGCTGGTGTGGAGACCAGCGGCTGGACGTCGAGCGTAGCGTTACTTACGGCCAGATCCTGCACTAGCTTCTCCTCAAACGAGTACATCTCGGCCTCTATCCAGAGCCGCTGGTATCCGGTGAGGAACAGGTTAATGGAGCGATGCCTGAGACGGGACAGCAGGAGGAGACAGGGTTAACATAGCAACGGTTGCCAGGGTGAGGAGACAGGGTTAACATAGCAACGGTTGCCAGGGCGAGGAGACAGGGTTAACATAGCAACGGTTGCCAGGGCGAGTCTAGGGAAACAGGAAGTGCTGGAGGGTCAGTTAGTTCGTTAGTTAGGGTTCATCTGACGGGTCATCGTGTAGATTTATAAAACTTTAAAGATGTTTTTGGTCTCTTCTAGAACTTGAATGTTGATTATTTTCCTCATATTCTCCATTGTTGCGACTCCTCTCTTCCCAGTCTGTCAGTAACGCGCGTGATTTTTTTTCCCCAAACCACGGAAATCCCGCCCTGCAGCTGATTCTAAAGTTTTCATTGGTCATGTCAATCACTGTACAGATTGCCTACACCCAACCCTGATCCCTAAACCTACCCGTCACTGTTACCTAAACCAATGAAATCGGTTGCAGGGCGGGATTTCCGCTTAAGTGGTTTGGGAAAAAAAATCACGCCAGTAACGCCAGAGAATGTCTAATATGGGGAGAACTCCCACTCACATTAAAGCTGCAGTCCGTAGCATTTTCCCTTTTTGTCGCCATCTCTGTTCGAAATCTGTAACTGCAGTGATTCGCGGAATTATCATCTTTACGTGGGTTGTAAATCGGCATGAAACAGCGCGGATGAACACAGTGTTTTGAGGCGAGTGCTGCTGTCAATCACCGCGCTGTGTGGATACTGTCATTCAGAATCACAGATTCACTTTTTGAAAGTTTGACTAACATTAGAATTTTCACCGGAAAATGTCTTCTGAACAAGTAACATCTATTTTTTGTTCTGATCAACTAAGGGGGAAAAAGCATTCGACAAGACAAGCGATTGTTTGATTTAATCAGCGCGATTTACAGCAACCGTGCAAATCATAGCCTACTTAAATTTGTTCTCAGATTGTTCATGTTAACAACATCAGCATTGCGTGACTAACGTTATTTAATGTGTTTTATGATTACCTGTGTAGTTCAGAATTCATATTCTCCATAATAGCTAAACGAGAAAGGCACAACAAAGGAAACTCCATAACTGTGTGAATTAAGAAAACGTACTGTTACACGATTGAACTATTGAAATGTCTTACTTGTTCAGCAGAAAAAGCCGTCTCTTCTTCCGTTTCGAACCCCTTCGGGAGTTCACGCACCTTTCAAAAGCCCCACCGATGTGTATCCTTGTGTTCGCATGAGACGGTTCCTTTCTCTTTCCACCTTCAATCCGAAGTCTTTTGGGTTTTATAACTGGTTAATCTCCAGTTGACACTGATGATTGTTGTTTGGATCTTTTTGGATCCGCCATGAGTTTAATCATGTAAAGTGCTGCGAGAAAAGCCTATCTCTACATCTCCTCACGCGCAGTATAGCCGGCTAGCCGAAACTCCTTCTTTATGTGTACGGATGTGACGTAATGACGCAAAGACATGCTCGAATTTCCCGCGAAAACCCACCAGTACCACTGGAATTAAAATCATTATTACAAGCTAACCGTTTTAAATCTAGCTATGGCAAGCAGATAGTTTTGAACACTGGCTGAAGATGTTTTTTTTTTTAAATAATTAATTTGGATTATTTTTAACCTTAAAAATGTTACGGACAGCAGCTTTAAACTTCCGGGATCTGAACTGGTTGCAGTTCCACTCTGGTTCCACATGGGGGCGCTCACAGGACGAGCGCTCGTCTACCCCGCCTGGAACAGCCGTACCTCGGCTAGTGCTTCTGACGTTTGCCGCTGGCTCTGATGTGTCCAGTCTAATGGTTAAACATGTGGTATTATTCGTCATGTTTAAGGCGATCTTTGGTCTCATTAATCTATCATTTGTTCCCTGGCAAATCGCTTTTAGCTGAGAGCAAAGTGAAGTTTCAGAACTTTATATTTAGGCTATTTTAACGTTGTATCCTGCTGTATGTTTGTCTGAATCGTTTACTTTATTTCTTGTCTTGTATACTGTAACTTATACCTTTTAGGCTACTTATACTGTTATAATGTCTATTACTGATCAATAAAAAGGAAATTTAGACAGGGTTGTGTCTTTTTATTTTATATAGCCTTTTCATTACTATTTTATTTGCTGTATACTGTTTGTTTATTTTATTGACTAAACTATTTACTATTACTTCTCACTTTATCTTATATTTACTATTTGCATTGCACTGTAGTTGTACTATAACATATTACCATAGATAAAGGATCCATCAGTTATCTTTGTTATTGCTAAAATCGTGTCCATCACATAAAATGCTTTTTCCATAATAAGAAAACCAATCGCAGCAACATTCCAAAGCGGCCAATAGGGCGTCTATGTATTTATTATCTCTATGCTTTCGCGCTCTGCACTTTCTTTTCTCTCGAGGCATCGACAACACAGCTGACACAGGTAAACACATGTGTGAGAGTTGAGTCCGCCTTAAAGGTCCCGTTCTATGCCCCTTTTTACAAGATGTAAAATAAGTCTCTGATGTCCCCAGAGTGTGTCTGTGAAGTTTCAGCTCAAAATACCCAACAGATCATTTTTTACAGCATGTTTAAATTGTCTTTTTTGAGGACTCAGAAAAACGCTCTGTTTTAGTGTGTGCCCTTTAAATGCAAATGAGCTGCTGCTGCACGACACAGGGGGCGGAGCTTCAAGAGCTCGCACTCAGACTCTTAGGACAATTTCATCTCATGGAATAATGATAACATCAGAAACTCTCAGTAACTGTGTTCATTTCGAGTCGGACAATAATGCCTACAGAGTCAGAGGGCTGTATAGAGATGGAACAGGTATAGTTTAGTAGTTTAATTGAGGGAGTATTCCTGTGGGCGGACGTTAGTCAGAGAACTGTTCTACTGACGTCATTAAAGACGGAAGTAGAGGGATGTAGTCCAAACGGGCCGTTCGCTGTAGGCGACTTCTGTTAAATAAAATATCTCGCTTGGCATTGAACTTTGAGCTTTATAATTTTACAGATATTATTTATACTCTAACAACAACATTACACACTAACTTAAGTTTGAAACATGGGATCGCGAAGAACGGGACCTTTAACATTGGTCTCGCTTCGGATGCCACGATGCCATCAAGCGGTATCTCTGGTCGTAATCAGTCCTTCACTGAGCAATCAGCGTCCATTAGCAGAATGCTAGCGTGTAATGGGCAACAACAACTCAACCTGTAAGAAATCGAAAGGACATAAGTACTCGTTCATTCAACTTTCGACCTATAACACATGTTGAACTTGCAAAACCTACAATCAAATCTGATATTTCTCAACGGCAATCGGGTGAAAGAGACAAATTTAGCCGTCTAGCTCCATACACTCCCATTCATTCTGCACTCGGACGATCACCCCCAGTGGAACTCTGGAGGAACTACAACCAAAATTCGGTACAATAGGACTTAATAGGGAGTGGCCAGGCTTTCCGTAGACGGGCTTTGGTAACGCTCTGTTCACTTCCTGTCTCTATGAAGCCCCTCCTTCTGAAAAGCACACTGTGCTCTGATTGGTCGGTTTGAGCAGTGTGTTGTGATTGGTCGGGCGCTTTGAGTGTGTATGGGAAATGTCCCGCCCCTTACCATAACCGCCAGTTTCATCCATAGACTGTAAAAACATAAGGCCATCTTAAATAATCACGGCTGCGCGTCACTCCCGGATAAACGAAAATGTGCCGAGGCGGATTAGCTGAGGTGACGTGACGCTAACAGACAGCAGTGACATCAGCGGCAAACCGCCTGTCACTCAAGTGGCCACGCCCTTAATTATGCAGAACTTTAAGGCTTCATATAATTTAAACGTATGAGTTATAAATAAATTCACCCGCCTCACAGTCGTCATGAAGGACAACATTAGCAATATAGACCAAAACCACTTTTTGCACCTGACTGTAAACATGTTTTATTCTGCTGTAAAGTTGTGCATTTTAGCATGCGAGTCTATGGGACTGGGTCTCTTCTGCAGCCGCTCTCTAGTGGCCAGTGGAGGAACTGCAGTTTAAGATTGCAGCTTGGTTTCAATATACTACTAACTTACTCAACCAGGCCCTGCCCCTTTATTCTGCGTATGAATTATTTAAATGAGGAATATTGTGACGTGTTTGTTCCAGGAAGAAACTCAAGACTACAATGGAGGCGTTTCAGGAGTTCAGAAACACTGATATAGAGAATAACTGGAGCTTACTCGTGATCAAACAGCAACATTACACACTAAACACTGATGAACATGTAGCGTTTAACATCTCAGATGACCCGTCAGACAGTTACCGTCCAAACCATGGCTCAGAAACGGGGTTTTCCGCGAGCAAAGCAGGCGTTGTCTGGGCGCTACGTTACCGTTAGCACAGCGAGCAGAGAGTCCTTGTCAGAACACTCAAGAACTCTGCCCAGCCAAATGTGTCGGTAGGAATTCAGGAAGTAATTATTAATTTTGTGCCTGAGAACAGGAACGTGACGTGGAGAGGAAACAAGACACAAATCTGAGTCACAGTTACACATGAGTATTAAAATTAGTCATGGGCAATGATTAATCACATACCAAAATAAAAGTTTGTGTTTATATGATATATGTGTGTGTACTGCGTATAATACATTTATCTTTAATAGATACATGCATTGTGTGTATTTATATATGCAAAATACACACATATATTATGTAAACACAAAGTTTTATTTTGGATGTAATAAATCGCGTTTCCCAGAACAAGTAAAAATCATAATCGACAAAATACTTTGGTTTACAGCGACAGGACATAAAAGTGTGAGATAAAACAACATTTGAAATGTACAAAAAAATAATACTAATAATAATACATTTTTAACAATCCATTTTTTGTTTTAAATATGTTTGCAAACTATATGTATTAAATAAATTAAACTTTAAAGACAATTATATATACATACAGAGATAAATTATATATATGTGAAAAAAATACATATGTTTAAAAGTGTGCATATAACAAACACTTAAAGGGGCTTTACGCAAGAATTTTCCTGTATTAATCGCTTTTTTATTGTCATTGTGTGAACAGCTTGTAAGGACATTTTTATGTTATCTCTAAATTGCAAGTTTAAATAAATTGTAAGTTTATAACCTGCAATTTTGAGTTTATATATCACAAATCTGCCTTTTTCCATACAATTCCGAGTCTATATCTCACAATTTTGTTTTCTGAATATATATATTCTTTGCGCATTTATATCTCGCATATCTGACATTTTTTACTCTGAATTGTAGAGCATAAACTTGCAAACTGCAAGAAAGAGAATCAGAATTGAGATAAAAATGTGTAACTACTTTTATTTTTCTATTTTGTTTGTTTATGTGAATAACTCGTTCTGGTTTTACAGTACAAATAAAAAGCATGTGACGTTACGCTACCGTTCAATCGCACATGAAACTACTGCTTATACAATGTTCAGGATTATGCAGAAAGAGCATGTCAGTCATGCAGAGACAAGAGATTCATTCAAACTATAGTCTCACATAGTCAGATCTATATAGTCTCAAATATACTTTATAATCAGACTATAGTCTCACATAGTCAGATCTATAGTCTCAAATATACTTTATAATCAGACTATAGTCTCACATAGTCAGATCTATAGTCTCAAATATACTTTATAATCAGACTATAGTCTCACATAGTCAGATCTATATAGTCTCAAATATACTTCATAATCAAACTATAGTCTCACATAGTCAGATCTATATAGTCTCAAATATACTTTATAATCAAACTATAGTCTCACATAGTCAGATCTATAGTCTCAAATATACTTTATAATCAGACTATAGTATCACATAGTCAGATCTATAGTCTCAAATATACTTTATAATCAGACTATAGTCTCACATAGTCAGATCTATATAGTCTCAAATATACTTCATAATGAAACTATAGTCTCACATAGTTAGATCTATATAGTCTCAAATATACTTTATAATCAAACTATAGTCTCACATAGTCAGATCTATAGTCTCAAATGTACTTTATAATCAGACTAGTCTCACATAGTCAGATCTATAGTCTCAAATATACTTTATAATCAGACTATAGTCTCACATAGTCAGATCTATATAGTCTCAAATATACTTTATAATCAAACTATAGTCTCACATAATCAGATCTATATAGTCTCAAATATACTTTATAATCAAACTATAGTCTCACATAATCAGATCTATATAGTCTCAAATATATTTTAGAATCAAACTATAGTCTCACATAGTCAGATCTATATTAGTTTTCGCGTAGCCAGACCTTCAGACTGACGGCTGAAGGTCTGGAATTCATCGCAGCTTCCTTTGGCCAAGGCCCGCCCATAAGGCCGTTTGACCGACATGTCAAACAACCAATTACAGTTCGTTTCGTTCAGCGTCACGTTTCTGAGCGTGGAAATGTCCCCACAACAACAGACCGGCGTGCAACAAGTCGGCGTGCAAAACTCCTGGACATCTCTTAAAGAGTCTATGCCGTGAACCTCGCATACTTTTGAGAATCCTACATTTAGCTGATCTTGATAAATGCTCATTGTCACTCATGTAAACAGAACACAACAGTTTTTCTTCCGCAATCACAAGTCTGCGCTTTGTTTCCCGGCGGACCGAAAATAAACGCGACACTCGCGCCCCCCGGAAATCCGATAACATTCAACGAATCAGATGACGACTTCGACATTCCTGAACTGTTTACAGTTAAGTGTACCATATGCATCAGACGTTTAGCCAACGTTCCGGGGGCGTGACGTCTGAGGCTGAGACTAGATCTACATAGTCTCAAATATACTTTAGAATCAGACTTTCATAACAGTGTGATTATAATGTCGACATGATGCCGGTGAATCTGCTGTAAAGATCCACATCTCTATGATCAGATGCTTTCTTATTTTCGTTGTGTTTATTGTGTTATTGAGGGGAAAGTACAGCACATATAACATATTCATCTAACCGTCTCTCTCAGTTTATCGTTGCAAAGGTATTTCTAACTTCTTTTTTACTTCTAAGGAAAGAATGAAAGAAGTTTGCAGTGAGTTTATCAGGGCCTTGGATCACACACAGTCTTGTGTGTGTGTGGAGTGTCTCTGCAGTTCACTGGACGGCCACCGGGGACGCTAAAAACAAGGGTTTCTGAATTCTGCATACAGCCCCTTTAAAAATGTTTATCACATTTATTCACTGATCTATATAGAATGATTTATTACAAAAATTTATCATTCATATTGGATAAAAAAAAAACAATCAAGTCAAATGGATTGATTGGATTTTTGAGAAGTAAAATAAAAAAGTAAAGTTTGATTTCTAAGACATACACACACACACACACACACACACACACACACACACACACACACACACACACACACACACACACACACACACACACACACACACACACACACACACACACACACACAGAGCTCAGCCACTGCTCATGATTTGGGTCTCGATGTGACGAACAATCGGAATATAGATAGATAGATAGATAGATAGATAGATAGATAGATAGATAGATAGATAGATAGATAGATAGATATGATAGATAGAGTGTACAGTGAGCGTGTTACAGTGTGTGTTAGGGTTAGTGTGTTACAGTGTGTGTGTTACAGTGAGTGTGTGTGTTACAGCGTGTGTGTGTTACAGTGAGTGTGTTACAGCGAGTGTGTTATACAACACACACACACACACACACACACACACACACACACACACACACACACACACACACACACACACACACACACACACACACACACACACACACACACCTGACTCACAGAGCTCAGCCACTGCTCATGGTTTGGGTCTCGATGTGACGAATAATCGGAATATAGATGATAGATAGATAGATAGATAGATAGATAGATAGATAGATAGATAGATAGATAGATAGATAGATAGAGGGAGAGAGAGTGTTACCTGGGCAGGTTGTATAGTGGAGCCATCCTGAAACACGCCACCACTGCTCTCTTCCTCTGCTTCGACAGCAGCTTCTGCCACACACACTTCTTAGAGCGCAGCGGCTGCTCGACCTGAAGAGTGAGTCACAGTGTGTGTCACAGTGTGTGTGTTACAGTGAGTGTGTTACTGTGAGCGTGTTACAGTGAGCGTGTTACAGTGTGTGTTACAGTGTGTGTGTTACAGTGAGTGTGTTACAGTGAGCGTGTTACAGTGTGTGTTACAGTGTGCGTGTTACAGTGAGCGTGTTACAGTGAGCGTGTTACAGTGAGTGTGTGTTACAGTGAGCGTGTTACAGTGAGCGTGTTACAGTGAGCGTGTTACAGTGAGCGTGTTACAGTGAGCGTGCTACAGTGAGTGTGTTACAGTGAGTGTGTGTTACAGTGAGTGTGTTATAGTGAAGGTTACAGTGAGTGTGTTACAGTGAGCGTGTTACTGTGAGCGTGTTACAGTGAGCGTGTTACAGTGTGTGTTACAGTGTGTGTGTTACAGTGAGGTGTTACATGTGAGCGTGTTACAGTGAGCGTGTTACAGTGTGTGTTACAGTGAGTCGTGTTACAGTGAGGTGTTAAGTGAGGTGTACAGTGAGTGTGTTTACAGTGAGTGTGTTATAGTGAGCGTGTGTTACAGTGAGTGTGTTACAGTGAGCTTTGGTTACAGTGAGCTGTTACAGTGAGCGTGTTACAGTGAGTGTGTTACAGTGAGGTGTGTTCAGTGAGTTGTTATAGTAAGGTTACAGTGAGTGTGTACAGTGAGCGTGTGTACAGTGAGCGTGTACAGTGAGTGTGTTACAGTGAGTGTGTTACAGTGAGTGTGTGTTACAGTGAGAGTGTTACCAGTAGCGATGTACAGTCAAAACGTATTACAGTGAGCAGGTGTTGGCCAGTGAGTATGTGACAAGTGTGTGACAGTGATGTGTGTGGATCAGTGAGTGTAGATAGATAGATAGTTACAGTGAGGTGTTACATGTGAGGTTGTTAAGTGAGCGTGCTGAACAGTGAGTTTGTTACAGTGAGACTTTTACAGTGAGCGTGTTACAGTGAGTGTGTGTTACAGTGGTGTGTTACAGTGAGTGTGTATATAATGTGTAAGTGTGTACAGTGAGTGTGTTACAGTGAGTCGTGTTACAGTGAGCTGTGTGTACAGTGAGTGTGTTACAGTGAGCGTGTTACAGTGAGGTGTGTTACAGTGAGTGTGTTACAGTGAGCGTGTTACAGTGAGCGTGTTACAGTGAGCGTGTTACAGTGAGTGTGTTACAGTGAGTGTGTTACAGTGAGGTGTACAGTGAGTGTGTTACAGTGAGGTGTTACAGTGAGTGTGTTATAGTGAAGGTTTACAGTGAGTGTGTTACAGTGAGCGTGTTACAGTGAGCGTGTTACAGTGAGTGTGTACTGAGTGGTGTTACAGTGAGTGTACAGTGGTGTTACAGTGAGCGTGTTACAGTGAGTGTGTTACGTGAGTGTACAGGTGTTTGACAGTGAGTGTGACAGTGAGTGTGTGTTACAGTGAGGTGTTACAGTGAGTGTGTTACAGTGAGTCGTGTTACAGTGATGTGTGTTACAGTGAGGTGTTACAGTGAGCGTGTTACAGTGAGCGTGTGACAGTGAGCTGTACAGTGAGTGTGTTTACAGTGAGGTGTTACAGATGAGACATATGTTAAGTCACTGAACAACAGTGAGTGTGTTACAGTGAGCGTGTTACAGTGAGCTGTGTACAGTGAGTGTGTTACAGTGAGTGTGTTACAGTGAATGTGTGTACAGTGAGTGTGTTACAGTGAGCGTGTTACAGTGGTGTGTTACAGTGAGCGTGTTACAGTGAGCGTGTTACAGTGAGTGGTGTTACAGTGAGTGTGTTACAGTGAGCGTGTTGGGTTACAGTGAGCGTGTTACAGTGAGACGAGTGTTACAGTGAGGTGTGACAGTGAGTGTGTTACAGTGAGTGTGTTACAGTGAGTGTTGTGACGTGAGTGATGTTACAGTGAGTTGTGTTACAGTGAGCGTGTTACAGTGAGTGTGTGTACAGTGGTGTTACAGTGAGTGTGTGTTACAGTGAGTGTGTTACAGTGAGTGTTACAGTGAGTGTACAGTGAGCGTGTTACAGTGACGTGTTACAGTGAGTGTGTGTTACAGTGAGTGTGTTACAGTGAGCGTGTTACAGTACGTGAGTGGCTGTTACAGTGAGTGTGTTACAGTGGCGTGTTGACAGTGAGTGTTGTACAGTGAGGTGTTACAGTGAGTGTGTTACAGTGAGTGTGTGTTACAGTGAGTGTGTTACAGTGAGTGTGTTACAGTGAGCTGTAAGTGAGTGTGTACAGTGTGTTGATGACAGTGTAGTGTGTTACATTATGTTACAGTGAGTGTTACGTATGTACAGTGATGTGTTTACAGTGAGTGGTTTACAGTGAGTGTGTGTTACAGTGAGTGTGTTACAGTGATGTGTTAGGTAGGTGTTACAGTGGGTGTTACAGTGACGTGACAGTGGTGTGTTACAGTGAGTGTGTTTACAGACGTAGTGTTACAGTGAGTAGTGTTACAGTGAGTGTGTTTACAGTGAGCGTGTTACAGTGATGTGTGACAGTGAGTGTGTTACAGTGAGGTGTTACAGTGATGTGTGACAGTGAGTGTGTTACAGTGAGCGTGTTACAGTGGGTGTTACAGTGAGTGTTACAGTGAGTGTTACAGTGAGGTGTTACAGTGAGTGTGTTACATGACGTGTTACAGTGAGGTTTACAGTGAGCGTGTTACAGTGAGGTGTACAGTGAGTTGTACAGTGAGTGTGTTACAGTGAGGGGTTACATGAGTGTGTGACAGTGAGTGTGTTACAGTGATGTGTTACAGTGAGGTGTTGACAGTGAGTTTGTAACAGTGGTGTTACAGTGAGGTGTTACAGTGAGTGTTACAGTGAGTGTTACAGGAGCGTGTTACAGTGAGTGTGTTACAGTGAGTGTGTTACAGTGAGTGTGTTACAGTGAGCGTGTTACAGTGAGGTTGTTTACAGTGAGTGTGTACAGTGAGCGTGTGACAGTGATTGTAACAGTGTGGTGTACAGTGAGGTGTTACAGTGAGTGTGTTTACAGTGAGTGTGTTACAGTGAGTGTGTTACAGTGAGTGTGTGTTACAGTGAGTGTGTTACAGTGAGTGTGTTACTGAGTGTGTTACAGTGAGTGTTACAGTGAGGTGTTTATAGTGAGTGGTGTTACAGTGAGTGTGTTACAGTGGGTTAAGTGAGTGTGTTACAGTGTTGGTTACAGTGAGTGTGTGTTACAGTGTGTGTTACAGCGAGTTGTGTTACAGTGAGTGTGTTACAGTGAGGTAGTGTGTTATAGTGAGTGTGTGTTACAGTGTGTGACAGTGAGTGTGTGACAGAGAGTGTGTGTATACATGAGCGTGTAACAGTGAGCATGTGACAGTGAGCGTGTTACAGTGGTTACATGAACGTGATGTGTTACAGTGAGTGTTACAGTGAGAGTGTGTTACAGTGTGTGTTACAGTGAGTGTGTTACAGTGAGTGTGTTACAGTGGTAGTGTGTTACAGTGAGTGTGTTACAGTAGTGTGTTACAGTGTGTGTTTCAGTGAGTGTGTGACAGATGAGTGTGTTGTACTGAGCGTTGTAACAGTGAGGCATGTGACAGTGAGTGTGTTACAGTGTGTTACAGTGAGTGTGTTACAGTGATGTGTTACAGTGAGCGTGTTACAGTGTGCGTTACAGTGAGTGTGTTACAGTGAGTGTGTGTTACAGTGAGTATGTTACAGTAGTGTGTTACAGTGAGCGTGTTACAGTGAGTCGTTGTTACAGTTGTGTTACAGTGAGTGTGTTACAGTGAGTGTGTGTTACAGTGAGTGTGTGTTACAGTGGTGTGTTACAGTGAGTGTGTTACAGTGAGTGTGTTACAGTGAGTGTGTGTTACAGTGAGCGTGTTTACAGTGAGCGTGTTACAGTGAGCGTGTTACAGTGAGCGTGTGTTACAGTGAGTGTGTTACAGCGAGGTGTGTTTACAGTGAGTGGTGTTACAGTGTGTGTTACAGCGAGTCTGTGTTACAGTGAGTGTGTTACAGGAGTGTGTGTTACAGTGAGTGTGTGACAGTGAGTGTGTTATAGTGAGTGTGTGGGCAATGAGTGTGTGACAGTGAGATGTGATGTGTTACAGTGAGATGTGTACAGTGAGTGTTACAGTGAGTGTGTGGCAGTGAGTGTGTGACAGTGAGTGGTGTGTTACATGGTGTGTTACAGCGAGTCTGTGTTACAGTGAGTGTGTTACAGGAGTGTGTGTTACAAGTGAGTGTGTGACTAAGTGAGTGTGTGACAGTGAGTGTGAGTGTGTTACAGTGAATGTGTGACAGTGAGTGTTACAGTGTGTGTGTGCAGTGAGTGTGTGACAGTGAGTGTGTGTTACAGTGAGGTGTGTTACAGTGAGTGTTACAGTGAGTGTGTTACAGTGAGTGTACAGTGAGTGTGTGACAGTGAGTGTGTGACAGTGAGTGTTGCAGTGAGTGTGTGGCAGTGAGTGTGTGACAGTGAGTGTGTGTTACAGTGAGTGTGTTACAGTGAGGTGTGTTACAGTGAGTGTTACAGTGAGTGTGTGACAGTGAGTGTGACAGTAGTGTTACAGTGAGTTTGTGACAGTGAGTGTGTGACAGTGAGTGTGTTACAGTGAGTGTGAGTGTGTTACAGTGAGTGTTTACAGTGAGTGTGAGTGTGTGTACAGTGAGTGTGTTACAGTGAGTGTGTGACAATGAGTGTGTTGACAGTGAGTGTGAGTGTGTTACAGTGAATGTGTGACAGTAAGTGTTATAGTGAGTGTGTGGCAGTGAGTGTGTGACAGTGAGTGTGTGTTACAGTGAGTGTTACAGTGTGTGTTACAGTGAGTGTGTGTTACAGTGAGTGTGTTACAGTGAGTGTTACAGTGAGTGTGTGGCAGTGAGTGTGTGACAGTGAGTGTTACAGTGTGTGTTACAGTGAGTGTGTGTTACAGTGAGTGTGTTACAGTGAGTGTTACAGTGAGTGTGTGACAGTGAGTGTGTGACAGTGAGTGTGTTACAGTGAGTGTGAGTGTGTTACAGAGAATGTGAGTGTGTGTGTGTGTGTGTGTGTGTTTGTGTGTGTGTGTGTGTGTGTGTGTGTGTGAGAAGATGACCTGCTCGAGGTGGAACACAGCGGCTGAGATGCTCTGGATTCTCTCGATGCTTCTCTCCGGATCGGGACTTTCCTCTGTTTTCACCATTACATCTTTATACAGGTGGAGCTGCCACTGCACTGCAGGATCCTCAGACTGAGTGTGTGAACACAAGAGATGATGAGTGTGTGTGTGTGTGTGTGTGTGTGTGTGTGTGTGTTGTGTGTGTGTGTGTGTGTGTGTGTGTGTATTTGACGGACTGACCTTCTCCTTCAGGTGCAGGTTCTGTCTGATGTGCTCCTTCACCTCCTCATCTGTGTCCTTCTACACATCCAAACAAAACCATCCCATCACAAACACGCATCACACCTGTGACCCCTGACCCAGGTGACCCCTGACCCCAGTAACCCGTACCAGGCCGTATCGTGTCTTGGCCAGCAGGATGAGCTCCTGGTCTCCTGGCGTACACATGTTCAGGCCGATGGGCAGCATCTTCTTCAACGCCGCCACGATCAGAGACGTCTGGACCGAGTAAAAGTCTCCTCGGCGCTTCTTGTGCTTCCGTTCCTGATCCTGGCCTCCGGACTGACAGACACACACACACACACACACACACACACACACACACACACACACACACACACACCACACACACACACACACACACACACACACACACACACACACACACACACACACACACACACAGGCTTTATTTTTGTGTTTGTAAGATTCACTCTCCGGATAAATGATACAAATACAGCTAAACTTGTTCAATGCAACAGAATATATCCTGAAAGATTAACAACATCTTCTGCTGTTAGGATGAATATTCATAAACAATATTTAACAAGAAAACAGACTAACACACACACACACACACACACACACACACACACACACACACACACACACACACACACACACACACACACACACCAGAACAACACAAACACCAGCGACAACAACATCTGACATTTGAGACGCTGCAACACCACGATAGATCAAACACTGACACATCATCATCATCATCATCATCATCATCAAGACAGATCAAACACTGACACACACGAGACATGGGTCGACCCAACAGGAGCTTTAAACTCCATCATCTTCTTCATCTTCATAATCTTCATTATCATCATCATCATCTTCATTATCTTCATCATCATTATAATCTTCATCCTCATCATCTTCATCATCATCTTTTTCATCATCCTCATCTTCATCATCAATAACAGAGTCGATCTCAATCCGCTGCTGTTATTCTTCAGTAAAACTAGGAAAAAATCGTTCATTGCAATAAAGCTGAAATAAAACTAAATAAAATATAAATATTAGGTGGAAAACTCAAACAAACTTAAAACTAGAAATAAACTGCGCAATTGCGTTTTTTTTTTCTGATATAAATTGCGATTTAAAATGTGAATTACAAAAATGCAAAAATGCCGGGTTTGCTGTGCTTGTTTATACGGCTAAAATATTTGGGTAACACTTTATTTTAAGGTGCTATTAATCATGACCACTCCGGGGCCGCTCAGTTGCCTCTCCGGGTCCGTCTTGTGCTTTAATTAACCCTTATATGAAGTAGTTAATGCTTATATGCATCTTATATGCATCTTATAAGGTCTTATAAGTGTCTTATTAACTGTTAATTACTGCTTATTAATAGCACCTTAAAATAAAGTGTTACCAATATTTGTATATCAATATGGCCATATCGTATATAATAATAATACTTTTTTTTTGCATTACTGTAATTAATGTGATTTGGAGGGAGACAAGAAACATTACTTTTCAATTTAAGTAATATTAATATTGTTACATTTATTTTATTATTAGAATTTTTTTTATTAATTTAATTTTTTTCATTACAGTATTGTGGGAAATTGGGTTATAAAGGTTATAAAAATAAGGTCAGAGTGCAAAACTAAATAGTATATTTTACACTATTTTAGTATACTATTTACTGTAAATAAATAATTTACTAAATAAAAACAAAAACAAGAAATAAATCGTTTATACAAAATAAATTTAAGGTGAAGTACTAAAATGTTATTTACTATCTACATAAACAGTCTGGATTATGATATTCAAGATACTAATTTTATGCATATGACACTGTTATGTATTGTGGTGCTCCTTCTAAACAGCAAGCCTTGCTTAAGCTTCAAGTGGCTTTTGATGTCATTCAGTCACGGCTTCATACACTAAAACTTGCTCTGAATGTTGACAAAACCAAAATGATGTTATTTTCAAGCTCGAAAAAGGTGGTGGACAATATTATTCATATCCAGACTTTACGAGGTAATGTGATTGAGTTAGTAAAAGAGTATAAATATCTTGGCATCATTATGGATGATACTTTATCTTTTGGCTCTCACATAACTCAGCTAAAGAAAAAATGTAAAATAAAGCTTGGGTTTTAATTTAGAAACAAGTTTTGTTTTTCATTTAATGTAAGAAAGATGTTAGATTCTGCTACTTTTTTGCCTGTACTTGATTACGGTGACGTGGTGTATCAATTTGCTTCTTCTCATCTTCTCTCCTCTTTGGATGCCGTCTATCATATCGCTTTGAGATTTATAACAGATTGTAAACCTCTAACTCATCGTTGTATATTGTATAACAGAGTAGCCTGGCCCTTTCTGTCCATTAGAAGGAAAATGCACTATTATTTATAAGGCAATTCTGGGGTTGTTGCCTTCATATCTAAACTGTCTAATTCATAAGAAAAGTATTTTGAAAATTGTTTTACCCTTTCTGTTCCACTTGTAAGAACTGAATTATGAAAAGGGGCTTTCATGTATGCAGCTCCATTTGAATGGAATCGACTCCAAACGAAATTGAAATGACAAACTCTGGTCTGGTGCCTATGGAACATTTCAAAACTATTATTCGGTCACTGGAAGAAGACTCAATGATGTGCAACTGTTTTTAAGTGTTGTAATTTTATATTTGTTGGTGATTTGTAATTTTGTGACTGTCCATTCTTGGCCAGGACACTCCTGTGAAAGACATTTTTAATCTCAGAGAGACTATCCTGGTTAAATAAAGGTAAAAGAAAATTGAAATTGAAATAAAACAACTTCAAGCTAAATAAAAATGTAAAAAAACAGCACACAACAAAATTACAGAAATTTTAAAATTTAAATATGAAAATATTGATGCATACTAATTATAGTATATAAATATAAATCGTACTAAAACAGCCCTGCCTCAAACTGACGGCTCTAATATTGTTCCTGCTGATGTTTAGAGACACAGAAGAGCTTCTGAGACAGAACACACACACACACACACACACACACACACACACACACACACACACACACACACACACACACACACACACACACACACACACACACACACACACACACACACACACACACACACACACACACACACACACACACACACACACACACACACACACACACACACCACACACGAGCGCTTCAGAGTAACTCATGCATCTGACGTGTTTCAGCTCATGCACGCTCACTGTACCTTCAGTAAGAATGACTGTGCATGAAGGAGAAAGACAAAACAAGCACAAGCAGTTATTAATAATAATCATAATAATACAGTTCACACAGGAAACAGTTGATCATCCACTTCAAAAGATCATGATGTGAATTCACACAATCAATTTTAACTATTAATATTAATATTATTTCCATTTCCTGTGAGAGTTATTCAATGATTTTGGATATAAAGTGATTGAAACCAAAGCTATATGAGTTGTGTTGATATAGCTTTGCATTAATAAACGCATGCATTTAGTCATCGAGGTCAATGTGTTTATGATGTGCATTTGTTCTCCTGTGAAAACAAATCTATCAGTGTAATGGAGGAAGATTAATCACGAGCAGATTAGAATGTGATATTAGTAGGTTTAGTGTGGGAACGTGCAGATTAAATAAAGAGTGAGAGAGAGAGAGAGAGTGAGAGTGTGTGTGTGTGTGTGTGTGTGTGTGTGTGTGTGTGTGTGTGTGTGTGTGTGTGTGTGTGTGTGTGTGTGTGTGTGTGAGAGAGTGAGTGAGTGAGTGTGTGTGTGTGTGTGTGTGTGTGTGTGAGAGAGAGAGAGAGAGAGAGAGAGGAGGAGAGAGAGAGAGAGAGAGAGAGAGAGAGAGAGAGAGACAGAGAGAGAGAGAGAATTGTGTGTGTGTGAGTGTGTGTTTATCCTTCGCATAAAAGTCAACATGAAACACTCGTTCACTTCTGTCATCTGATTTGGGGTTGTATGATTTTTTTACGTTTCTGAAAGAGTCTCTTCTGCTCACCAAGGCTGTTTATTTGATCAGAAACCCAGTAATATTGTGAAATATTATTGTAATGTAAATCAGCTGTTTTCTATGTGAATATATAGTAAAGTGTAATTTATTCCTGTGATCAAAGCTGAATTTATCATCATTACTCCAGTCTTCAGTGTCACATGATCCTTCAGAAATCACTATAATATGATGATTTGATGCTCAAGAAACATTTATGATTATTATCGGTGTTGAAAATAGTTTTATATATTTTTGAAAACTGATACATTTTATTTTTCAGGATTCTTTAATGAATAGAAAGTTCAAAAGAACAGCATTTATTTGATTTAGAATATTTTGTAACATTGTAAATGCCTTTAAAGGTGCAGTGTGTAGATTTTAGCGGCATCTAGCGGTTTGGTTGTGAGTTGCACTAATGGCTCCGCCCACCGCTCACCCCTCCCTTTCCAAGAAGCTACGGTGGCTCAAACAGGACAAACATATCGTCGTCTGAGACAGCAGAGAATAGCCAGAGTAAACCAAGAGTGTGTGTCACTGTTTCTGTACCACAGTCCATTATAAACCACATCATGGAGAAAGTGTACAAAGTCATAGTCAGGTGATGATCAAGGGTCTTAATATATAATATAATAATAGTAATCAGCTGATTGTCTCACGAACGTAACCAGCTCATTTCTCCCCACATAGCAAACCCATAATACAGCAAGGGAGAAGAACTACATGAAACTATACAACCCTATATTTCTAACAGGGTAGTAAAAGTTTAGCTGGCTAGTATGAGCTGTTACTGTGGCTGAGCTGGTTAAAGCGTAAAGCCTTGTTTAGTCCAAAGGTAATGGTGTCTAGGGATGCGGAGGCGCGCGCTGTTATAATCATGTCATTTGCCGCGCGCGCCTCCGCATCCCCTAGACACCATTTACTACACACAATAGATTTTGAAAACTCTTCGCGGTCGACTTAAAGGATTAGTTCACTTTTAAAAAAACTTTTGCTGATAATTTACTCACCCCCATGTCAACCCTGTTCGAACTCGTTCATCAAAATGAACGAATCTTTTTTCAAATTATTTAGTTCATTCAACGAACGAAATGAACGAAATGACTCGAAAAAAAGATTTGTTCATTTTGATGAACGAGTTCGAACAAGAGAGTCACGCGAGAACTGACGCTCTTCTTCTACTACACAGCGCGCGTCTTACAAGCAGAGGAAGACGCGCGCTGTACATAGTAGTAGAAGAAGAGCGTCAGTTCTCGCTCATGCGTCGTGGAAATCTCTTGAACTCTCGTCTCAGGCCCACATGGAAGCAATGGAATAGTCGAATAAAGTCGTTAATTTTGTTTTTTTTTCCGCACAAAAAGTATTCTCGTCGCTTGATAAACTTATAGTGGAGCCACTGTAGGCACATGGAATACTTAAACATTTTCTTCAATGACTTTCTGGGCCGTCAAGTTTCAATTGCTGAGGGAGCCTATGTAGCAGTGATCCACCTCTCAGATTTAATCAAAAATATGTTCATTTGTGTTCCGAAGATGAACGAAGGTCTTACGGGGTTGGTACAGCATGGGGGTGAGTAATTAATGACTTAATTTTCATTTTTGGGTGAACTATCCCTTTAAAGCCCTTTGAAGCTGCACTGAAACTGTCATTTGGACCTTGAACCGTTTGGGTCCCATTGAAGTCCATTATATGGAGAAAAATCCTGGAATGTTTTCATCAAAAACCTTCATTTCTTTTCGACTGAAGAAAGAAAGACATCTTGGATGACATGGGGGTGAGTAAATTATCAGCAAAAGTTTTTTTAAAAGTGAACTAATCCTTTAAAATGCTTCCAAGATGGACTTGTCGACCGCGATCGACGGGTGATTCCTGTAACTGTTTTACGGTCAATGACAAGAGTACTAATCAGCTGTCTCACGAACGTAACCAGCACATTTATCCCTACATAGCAAAGCCATAACACAGCGAGGGAGAAGAATTAAGTTACATGGAACAATCCAACTACATATTTTACACCACTGACAAGGGAAAAGTCACGACTCACTGTGTCTATGGCAAGCTTCTAGCTTTCTGCAGGTTTCTCTTTCAATGTAGTAACGAAACGCGCTCTGTAACGCTGTGTGTTCGCTGTCGGCTACGGTAGAAACATGACGTCACAATATCTCGACCTTCATAGAAGGGGGTGCCCGCGGTTATGGAGATATAAATGCCTCAATCTAAGGTAATAAAAACATTACGGTTTATTAAGTAAGTTCTTTAAACACCACTGAAAACAGTTATGGATCTTATATTGCATTTCTGTTAATAGATACTCAAAATTATTACACATTGCACCTTTAATGTTACTTTTGATAAATGTAATGCGTCTGTGTATTAAGTATTAATTTGTTTAAAAATAAATATTTTTATTTTGTTTATGCAAGGAACTTAATTTTATTAATTGGTCGGATGGTGAAAGTGTCTATTCTAAGCAAATTCTTCCATTCTGATGAAATATTATGAACAAACACATAGAGTGACGTCACAGAACATGAATTAAGACACTCGCTGATGTCATGTGACTGCAGCTGAGCTCCTGAAGCATCATGGGAAACTCTCTCGTACCTTAGCCATCTTGGTTTTACTGTCTCCGGTGAGGAAGGAGAGATTATTGATCTCGTTCTGAACAACGAAGTTCTGCTCCTCCCTCTTGAAGTTCTGCAGAGACAGACACAGCTTTAATAATAATAATATCACGAGCATTGATAACATTCGTGGAATGTCAAGACTGTGAATTTACGGCATGCTGCTTTTGATACTGAGTCAACAATGTAATTTATTTTTATTTTACGTCAACATTCTATGTTTGTATTTTATTTTTATTTTCTTGAAGTCTACCAGGGATGGGTTCTAGATTTCTATAGTTGCTTTTTGCTTTGTATTTTTGTATTTCTTGACCTTGAAAAAGAAAACTCAATAAACAATTGTGAACAAAAAGTATCAGAAGTATTAATATTTGACAGATAAATCTGCTCACGTGAGATTTACACCACAGGATGAAGATCTCGGCCACCATCCGGAAGAGCTCGTTAGAGTCGCCGTCAGGCTCCTTCAGCCAACGAGACCTGGAGTCGTTAATCACACACACACACACACACACACACCACACACACACACACACACACACACACACCACACACACACACACACACACACACACACACACACACACACACACACACACACACACACACACACACACACACACACACACACACACACACACACACACACACACACACACACACACACAGTGCAGAACACACAATAAAATAATGTAAAAATAAAAGACAATTAAATCAATGTGAAATTAACAAAATGAAAATACAAACAATAAAACACTAAATAACAATTAAACTTAAAATTAAAATAAATAATTTTTAAACACAAACAAACAAAAATAAAACGCATACTAATAAATAAGCAAATATAACAAGTAAAATTAATAATTTTCAAGTAAAAAACAATGAAATCAATTTGAAATTAACAAAATGAAAATACAAAATAAAAACAAGCAATAAAACACTAACTAACAATTAAACTTTAAAAAACTTAAAATTTAAAATAAAACAAAATAAAAATCTAAATAAAATACCCCCCCCAAAAAATCTCCATGCCATGTTGTCATTACCCAACACCATAGAACCGTGACCGTGCGAATGTGTTGTTGAATTATTGAAATATGAATGTGATGACGTCACCTGTTGTTGTCCACGTAGCGGATGAGCATGGGGTAGAAGGCGTACAGGTCTCGGCACAGAACCGCGAACTCGTCGAGGATCAGAAGCTCCGCCTCCTGGGTGTCGGCCTTGCTCTCCGCCTTCAGAAGCTCCTCCTCCAACACCACCTTCACCGTCTTCTTCTTCAGCTTCTCCAGCGTGGGCAGGAAGTGAGTCTTCAGCAGGTCGGCCCGCGCCTTACTGATGATGGGCTGAGCGTACACTGACACACACACACACACACACGCACACACACACACACACACACACACACACACACAACACACACACACACACACACACACACACACACCACACACACACACACACACACACACCACACACACGCAGACGCACACACACATACACACGCACACACGCACACACACACACACACACTGCTGTACGTACTCTTCAACATAATCATGACTATTTCAGTATCACTGATGTACTATTATGGTTCCAATTTATATTTTAAATTATATTTTAATTTTAATTTTATAACAGCTTAAATAACATAAATAGCTTATATTTTAGTAAAAAAAAATCAAATAAAAATAAATAAATAAATATATAATAAATAATAAATAAATATAAATATATATATAAATATATATATATTTATAAAGGTACATTTGTAGCTTTTGGCCCTATGGTGGTTAAAATATAAAAATGCATGCAATTTGCGGAAAAAGTTTTTGGTTTAGGATTAATAGTCAACTTAAACAAACAAAACACAAATAAAAAAATGTGTTACTTGAAATATTATAAACTTTTAATAAAATAACTCAAACTAAAATAAAAATTAATAAAAATATAGCTTAACATTTTTAAAAATGTTGCCAAAGCAACATTTCTCAATTTTGTTTAGTTTAAGTATTCAAATAAGTTAATAAAAACTATATAGACATATTTTTAAATAATAATAATACAGACAAAAACACACAACAAAATTGCTAAAAATTTAATATATATATATATATATAAATAAAGTCTATTAATAAATACTAATTAAAATATATATTTTAAAAAATGACTTATATAAACTGACAAAAAGTCCAAAAATACTAACATTAAATATTTAAAAAAGACTATAAAATACAAAAATACAAATTACTCATAATTAATGAGATTAATTGTATATATAGCATCAATCGTTAACTAAACAACGATTTTCCTGCAGGACTGAACGCAGGAGGTGTGTGTGTGTGTGTGTGTGTGTGTGTGTGTGTGTGTGTGTGTGTGTGTGTGTGTGTGTGTGTGTGTGTGTGTGTGTGTGTGTGTGTGTGTGCGTGTGTATATGTGTGTGTGTGTCTGTGTGTGTGTCTGTGTGTGTGTGTCGTGCGTGCGTGTCAAGTCGTGTCAAGTCAAGTCAAGTATATTTATATAGCGCTTTTCACAATATAGATTGTATCAAAGCAGCTTTACAGTATCAATCAAAATAACAGAACAATGTTTGTTTCTTAGTGGAAAAAACATTCATGTTAGGTAGGGCTGATCAATGGTATTAATGATTGGTTAATTATTTGAATATCCCCAACTGAGAAAGCCAAAGGCAACAGTGGCAAGGAACTGAAAAGCTCCATCAAGTGACCTACTGGTGTCCTAAAACTCCATCAGGTGACCTACTGGTGTCCTAATACTCCATCCAGTGACCTACTGGTGTCCTAAAACTCCATCAGGTGATCTACTGGTGTCCTAAAACTCCATCAGGTGATCTACTGGTGTCCTAAAACTCCATCAAGTGACCTACTGGTGTCCTAAAACTCCATCAGGTGATCTACTGGTGTCCTAAAACTCCATCAAGTGACCTATGGTGTCCTAAAACTCCATCAGGTGACCTACTGGTGTCCTAAAACTCCATCAAGTGACCTACTGGTGTACTAAAACTCCATCAAGTGACCTACTGGTGTCCTAAAACTCCATCAGGTGACCTACTGGTGTCCTAAAACTCCATCAAGTGACCTACTGGTGTCCTAAAACTCCATCAGGTGACCTACTGGTGTCCTAATACTCCATCCAGTGACCTACTGGTGTCCTAAAACTCCATCAGTGACCTACTGGTGTCCTAAAACTCCATCAGGTGACCTACTGGTGTCCTAAAACTCCATCCAGTGACCTACTGGTGTCCTAAAACTCCATCAGGTGACCTACTGGTGTCCTAAAACTCCATCAGGTGACCTACTGGTGTCCTAAAACTCCATCAGGTGACCTACTGGTGTCCTAAAACTCCATCAGATGACCTACTGGTGTCCTAAAACTCCATCAGGTTACCTACTGGTGTCCTAAAACTCCATCAAGTGACCTACTGGTGTCCTAAAACTCCATCTAGTGACCTACTGGTGTACTAAAACTCCATCCAGTGACCTACTGGTTTACTAAAACTCCATCAGGTGACCTACTGCTGTCCTAAAACTCCATCAGGTGACCTACTGCTGTCCTAAAACTCCATCCAGTGACCTACTGGTGTACTAAAACTCCATCAGGTGACCTACTGCTGTCCTAAAACTCCATCAGGTGATCTACTGGTGTCCTAAAACTCCATCCAGTGACCTACTGGTGTCCTAAAACTCCATCAAGTGACGGTGTCCTAAAACTCCATCAAGTGACCGGTGTCCTAAAACTGCATCAGGTGACCTACTGGTGTCCTAAAACTCCATCAGGTTACCTACTGGTGTCCTAAAACTTCATCCAGTGACCTGCTGGTGTCCTAAAACTCCATCAGGTGACCTACTGGTGTCCTAAAACTCCATCCAGTGACCTACTGGTGTCCTAAAACTCCATCCAGTGACCTACTGGTGTCCTAAAACTCCATCCAGTGACCGACTGGTGTACTAAAACTCCATCCAGTGACCTACTGGTGTCCTAAAACTCCATCAGGTGACCTACTGGTGTACTAAATCTCCATCCAGTGACCTACTGGTGTCCTAAAACTCCATCCAGTGACTTACTGGTGTCCTAAAACTCCATCCAGTGACCTACTGGTGTCCTAAAACTCCATCCAGTGACCTACTGGTGTACTAAAACTCCATCCAGTGACCTACTGGTGTCCTAAAACTCCATCCAGTGACCTACTGGTGTCCTAAAACTCCATCCAGTGACTTACTGGTGTCCTAAAACTCCATCCAGTGACCTACTGGTGTCCTAAAACTCCACCCAGTGACCTACTGGTGTCCTAAAACTCCATCCAGTGACCTATTGGTGTCCTAAAACTCCATCCACTCCATCCAGTGACCTACTGGTGTCCTAAAACTCCATCCAGTGACCTACTGGTGTCCTAAAACTCCATCAGGTGACCTACTGGTGTCCTAAAACTCCATCAG
>CM070832.1:1179205-1226705 GCA_036326025.1 Chrosomus eos
TAGCGTGTCGTTGGACATTAGCGTGTCATTGGATATTGGAGTGTCGTTGGACATTAGCATGTCGTTGGACATTAGCATGTCGTTGGACATTAGCATGTCTTTGGACATTAGCGTGTCGTTGGACATTAAAGTGTCGTTGGACATTAGTGTCGTTGGACATTAGCGTGTCGTTGGACATTAGAGTGTCGTTGGACATTAGCGTGTCGTTGGATATTGGAGTGTCGTTGGACATTAGCGTGTCGTTGGACATTAGCTTGTCGTTGGACATTAGCATGTCGTTGGACATTAGAGTGTCGTTGGACATTAGAGTGTCGTTGGACATTAGCCTGTCGTTGGACATTAGCGTGTCGTTGGACATTAGCGTGTCGTTGGACATTAGCATGTCATTGGACATTAGCGTGTCGTTGGACATTAGCGTGTCGTTGGACATTAGCGTGTCGTTGGACATTAGCGTGTCGTTGGACATTAGCGTGTCGTTGGACATTAGCGTGTCATTGGACATTAGCGTGTCGTTGGACATTAGCATGTCGTTGGACATTAGCGTGTCGTTGGACATTAGCGTGTCGTTGGACATTAACGTGTCGTTGGACATTAGCGTGTCGTTGGACATTAGAGTGTCGTTGGACATTAGTGTGTCGTTGGACATTAGCGTGTCATTGGACTGTAGAGTGTCATTGGACATTAGCGTGTCGTTGGACATTAGCGTGTCGTTGGACATTAGAGTGTCGTTGGACATTAGCATGTCGTTGGACATTAGCGTGTCATTGGACATTAGCGTGTCATTTGACTGTAGAGTGTCGTTGGACTGTAGAATGTCGTTGGACATTAGCGTGTCGTTGGACATTAGCGTGTCGTTGGACATTAGCGCGTCGTTGGACATTAGCGCGTCGTTGGACATTAGCGCGTCGTTGGACATTAGAGTGTCATTGGACATTAGAGTGTCGTTGGACATTAGCGTGTCGTTGGACATTAGCGTGTCGTTGGACATTAGAGTGTCATTGGACTGTAGAGTGTCGTTGGACATTAGCGTGTCGTTGGACATTAGCGTGTCGTTGGACATTAGCGTGTCGTTGGACATTAGCATGTCGTTGGACATTAGCATGTCGTTGGACATTAGCGTGTCTTTGTGCGACTCACGCAGCAGGTCCGAGCCGAACTGATGTTCAGTGATGTGTTCGAACAGTGCGGTCAGGATCGGCAGCAGAGCCGCGGTCGTGTAGTTGATGTTCTGCGACACGCCCTTCATCTGGCTCCGCGAGTGAGTGAACTTCCCCAGCTTCAGGTTCTCCAAGGTCTTCTCCAGATCCTCAGCTGCATTCTCAAAGAACGTCCTCAAACCGGCTTTGACCAGCTCGGATGCGGATTTCATCACGGTCCTGCGAGAGAAACCATCCGTCAACAAATCTGCTGATCTCATTAACACATCCATAAGAAATCAGGGCATTAAAGGGGGGGTGAAACACTCAGTTTCAGTCAATCTCATGTTAATCTTGAGTACCTATAGAGTAGTATTGCATCATTCATATCTCCAAAAAGTCTTTAGTTTTATTATATTTATAAAAGAAAGATAGGCTGTACCGAGTCTTTCCGGAAAAAACCGAGCGGGTGGAGGCGTGCCGTGTGGGCGGAGCTAAATAATCACGAGCGCGCGAAGCTTACGTTGAGAGCTTCTGGAAGCTGTGATATCCCAAAACAAAACATTGCTAACAATCAGATTCAGCCATACATTTTGATCCTGAATCAGATCCCGAGGCTGAAATTGAAGACGAGCAGCAGCAGCAGCAACGACTACAGCAGGACGTCTCTATGTGGTGTGTACTGGAACTGTATAACTTATATTTGCTTAGCGGTTTTTGTAAATGACTAATTTTCACTTTATGTCGTCGTATTTTTTTTAAAGGTGTAAATGTGGGAAGTGTAGTTTTACATTAACTGTATGTGATCATGTCGTTTACTTCTTGTGCTTCATACACGGCGATAGTTAACAACTCACAGACATTTGAAGCAGTTTTACTCACCACCTGCGGTTCCAACGCACGACCGTGAACCTTTATCGTTGGGACTGCTCCATCCTTAAGCATTAGACGATCTGCAAATCCGGCGTCGAACTGGGCCTTGTTTATAAAACAATCACAGCCGATGACTTCCATAAAGCCGAGCACAGCGCTCTGATAGGCATAACGTTACTTCTCTCGCTCTAGGCTACAGCTGCGCGATGCGGAGATCCGCGAGAAGGGCCCGGCGCACGTCCAGAGTCGCCGCTGCGCACCGCGGCGCGTCCCCCCCCGGAGAGCCCGCCTCAGCGCCGGCGCGACCGGGGACCCGGCCCCCCAACGAGCACACCCGGCCACACCGAGACCTCGGACGGGAACGGGAAGGGGCGCCGCGGGTCGGCTGCTCCCCCAGCCTCGGCTCGGGCCCAGCCCCGCTTCGCACCTCAGCCCGACCGGCCCAGCCTTTAGAGCCAATCCTTATCCGAAGTTACGGATCTGACTTGCCGACTTCCCTTACGCTGCCTTGTTCTAACACGCCCTTCCGGGAGAATGGCCCTTAGCACCCATATAAGGAAATTCCAGCCTAGCTGACGTCACACAGGCCCGTACTCGAAAAAAACTTTCCGAAACTTGTGACAAACCGGAAGGAGTATTTTGAGAACAGAAATACTCAATCAAACGTACAACTTAATTTTTGAAACTTTGTCCATGTTTAGCATGGGGATCCAACTCTTTAATAGTGTAAAAAAAATCACTATTCATGAAATAGCATTTTTACCCCCTCTTTAAAGGTGCAGTCTGTAGGAATGACAGCTAGTGGTGGAAATAGGAACTGCAGTCCACATTCAAAATATCAGAGATCGTTGTTTCCCCCTCCCCGCCTCCTCGGACTCGACACTCACGCAGCTTGCAAGTTTGAGGACACGCAACAGGAACGAGCGCAATTGACAACGAAAGCCGATGAGACTTACACACTGTAACTTAATGAGTGTTTTAATATGCTCTCGTTCATAGAGATGTTTAGATGGATATCAAGGCTTTTTAGGTTGTGTGGAATCTGCAATCTCTGACCCAGTTCGTTTGTTCATTTCCAAGGTTATCAGGGGGTTGAAATTCTATTGGCTGAACAAGCAGTGGGCGGAGTCAAAACAAAAACCGACTGACAACACGGAACTTGTAAAATAATAAGTAAAATAACTGGTGTTTTTCAGAGAAACAAGTATGTGAACTTAGCATGTTTCCTAACTATCTGCAAACATATTATGGTAGTTTTATGCTTTAGTATAGTAAAAAAGTTACATACAGCACCTTAAATAACACAGCACTGGATTTGGAAAATATTGATTTGCAAAAAAGCCCTAATAACACCTAATTTGTGGTCAAAAACATCAAAAGACTCTTAATCGCAAAATCAGAATGAGGATTTTTCCAAATTATATGTATCATGTAAATGCACTTGCATTTATGAAAGTAGTCAAATGTTTAGACAAAATTCAAAATGTGATATTTAACTTCTGGATATTTTATAAATTCTAAAATAATAATTTATAAATTCTGTGATATGTAACTCAAGATAAATAGGTTAATAAGTATAAATAAATAAATAAATCTGTATTTTTCTGTTGCTGTTTGAATAAAAACAGAATATCTGGGTCATGATTGCATTTTCTTCCACCATAATTCTCACCTTGAAATCAGGATTAGGCATAAATTATTGTCATACATGTGAAAATCAGACGAAAATTTAACAAATAGTTGTAACCCGACTCGACCGAGGAAGATAGGAATCACTGTTTTGATTTTTATAACAAAAAGTAGTATTCAAAATGTGTCTTTTAACTTCTGCAAAGGAGTGGGGATATATGATAAAATACTTAATTTAATGTGAAAGAAATTCACAAAAAGACAAGTTAATAAATAAATAAAGCTTCTGTTTTGGATATAGTAAAACACAGACATAGCAGAAAACATGCATTTTCTTCTGTAACTGGCCATTATTCTAACCTTGAAATCATAGTTAGGCATAAAATAGTTATAAAAGTAGAAATAAAAATAAAAATAATAATTATATATATATAAGCATATAAGTTAAAAATAAGTGATTCCAGTACGGAGCCCTGAGGTACTCAACTAATAATAGGGGCTGAGGATGAGGAAAACTTGCACAAAGCTACTGAGAAAGTCCTATCTTTAAGATAATAACTAAACCCTTGATGTCGACACAATGTTTTAGATGCCAAAGAAGGATATTATGATCCACAGAATCAAAAGCAGTGATAAGTTAGAGTAAAATCAATCAACCTCAAAATATCATTTGACACTTTCAGCAAACCGACAAACACTTTCACCAACTCCGTTCGGCATCTCAGAGCAAAACAGGTACATTTTAGGAATCAGTGAAAGTATATGAAATATAATGCAAATTGGTGCAATGGAAGGACTCGTACCTGGTGTCGAGTGTGTGTGCGAGGATGTGCAGACAGCTGACCATAGTGGTGGAGTCACTTCCTACAAACACACACCAGAAACCACTGAAAACCAAACACTCAATGAACATCACAGAGAGAGAGAGAGAGAACACCACACACGATGATCTTACCAAACAGAGAGATCCTGTGTCTAACCAGAGCGGCCAGCTTACAGAACAGACTTGCAGCAGAGAAGTGAAGAAGACAGTGAGAGGAAGGAGAACGCAAGCTTAAACAAGTGAAGAGCGAAGAATCACTGCTGATGGAGTCAAAATATTCATCATAATGAATAAAAAAGGCCCAACATTTATAAATGATGCGTCACGAGTCACGACTGAAGAAGTAATTCAATTAAATTGACATTTTTTTAACTGCAAGATACATATTTACATAATAATGTCACATAAGACATAGACATATCACCTGGTGACCATCTCTTTCTCTTTGTTAGACGCGTATCCGCTGCTGCTCAGATTCTTAGTGGGCGACGACAGAAAGTAGAGCGAGTGGTTTTTAAAATACTGGTCTATGAGTGGGAGGAGCACCTACAGGAAGTACAACAGGTAAACAGGAAATTAAACTCACTATGATGAAGAATATTTGTATATTATACAGTCAAACCAAAATTCAACCTTCAACATTTCTCACATTATCAGTTTATTCTGTATCGTTTAGAAATGGTGATAAAATATGAGCAGAACTCTGTTGATATTTGACAGGTTTTGTCCGTCCTTCTGTTAGACTCTCACACATGAATTATGTTGAATATCTGTCAGCTGTTAAATTTAACTACACAATTAGATAATACCAGTTTAGCTCAACCAGTGACCCAGCAATGCTTCATGTTGTTCAGTCTGTGTGTAAAAAGAGCATCAGTCATTAAAGAAGATTATATTAAAGAAGAAGGTATAATATGTCACTTTATTTTGCACTCCTCACTTACATAACTGAACTATAGTGTCGTGTACCCACTATTTAAAAATATAAAAACTTATATCTTTTGTCTGAATAATTTTTGGTTTGACTGTTTGTATATATACACTACCGTTCAAAAGTTTGGGATCAATACAATTTTTTTTTAAAGAAATTAATACTTTTCTTCAGAAAGGACGCATTAAATTGATCAAAAGTGACAGTAAAGACATTTATAATAAGGCAAAATATTTATTTTTTAATTAAATGCTTTTCTCTTGAACTTTCAAATAATCCTGAAAAAAATTAATCACGGTTTGCACAAAAATATGAAGCAGCAAAACTGTTTTCAACACTGATAATAATCATAAATGTTTCTTGAGCATCAGATCATCATATTATAGTGATTTCTGAAGGATCATGTGACACTGAAGACTGGAGTAATGATGCTGAAAATTCAGCTTTGATCACAGGAATAAATTACACTTTACTATATATTCACATAGAAAACAGCTGATTTACATTACAATAATATTTCACAATATTACTGGGTTTGTTTTGTATTTTTAATCAGATAAATGCAGCCTTGGTGAGCAGAAGAGACTTCTTTTAAAAGCATTAATAATCTTACCGACCCTAAACTTTTAAAACAGCAGTGTAATTACAATTAGATGATCAAACCTTAGCAAAGAACTTGATCTCCTGTTCATGTGGTGACCTGTCGTTCTTTCCACTGGCCGCCATCGCCTCTGAAACCAGCGAGAGTGTGACGGTTAATTCATGATCTGAACAGAATCTGGCAGAACGAGAGTCTGGGGAATCACATGACTCCAGACAAACAGAAGAAACCGACCGAGGTGAGCGATGAACTCCTGTGCGGAGTCGACGTATTTCAGCAGCTTCTTCAGAAACTTGTAGGCGAAGCGTTTCTCCATGGAGGAAGAGTCCTGCTCCATGTCCTTCAGACCCCTGGGAGAAACACAGCGGCACGTTACACTCAGTCCTGGCGCGAGCACACGTGTGTAAAAGCGCACACGTCTGCACCTGCTAATGGCGTATCCGTTGGTCTGGAGAAAGCGGAAGAGATCTTGCGCTCGCTCTCGGTCCTTGGCTTTCTCTTTGGCAGTGAGTGTGTCGTACGGCACCAGCAGCGGATGCGTTCCTCCTGCACCTGAGAACACGCAACACGACATGCATGACCTTCACATGTCACGCATGACCTTCACACGACACGCATGATCTTCACACGACATGCATGACATTATTCACGTCACGCATGACCTTCACACGACACGCATGACCATCACACGACACGCATGACCTTCACACGACACGCATGACCATCACTCGACACACATGACCTTCACACGACACGCATGACCTTCACACGACACGCATGACCATCACACGACACGCATGACCTTCACACGACACGCATGACCTTCACACGACACGCATGACCTTCACACGACACGCATGACCATCACACGACACGCATGACCTTCACACGACACGCATGACCTTCACACGACACGCATGACCTTCACACGACACGCAAGACCATCACTCGACACACATGACCTTCACATGACACGCATGACCTTCACACGACACGCATGACCATCACACGACACACATGACATTATTCACACGACACACATGACCTTCACACGACACGCATGACCTTCACACGACACGCATGACCATCACACAACACGCATGACCTTCACACATCACACATGACCTTATTCACACGACACACATGACCTTCACACGACACGCATGACCTTCACACGACACGCATGACCATCACATGACACACATGACATTATTCACACGACACACATTACCTTCACACGACACGCATGACCTTCACACGACACGCATGACCATCACTCGACACACATGACCTTCACACGACACGCATGACCTTCACACGACACGCATGACCATCACACGACACACATGACATTATTCACACGACACACATGACCTTCACACGACACACATGACCTTCACACGACACGCATGACCTTCACACGACACGCATGAGCATCACACAACACGCATGACCTTCACACATCACACATGACCTTATTCACACATTATTCACACGTCACGCATGACCTTATTCACACGTCACACATGACCTTATTCACACGTTATTCACACGTCACACATGACCTTATTCACACATCAAGTATGACCTTATTCACACGTCACACATGACCTTATTCTCACATTATTCAAACGTCACACATGACCTTATTCACACATTATTCACACGTCACACATGACCTTATTCACACGTCAAGTATGACCTTATTCACACATTATTAACACGTCAGGCATGACCTTATTCACACGTCATCCATGACATTATTCACACGTCAAGCATGACCTTATTCACACATTCACACGTCACAAATTACCTTATTCACACGTCAAGCATGACCTTATTCACACGGCATGCATGACCTTATTCACACATTCACACGTCACAAATGACCTTATTCACACGTCACAAATGACCTTATTCACACGTCATGCATGACCTTATTCACACGTCATGCATGACATTATTTATACGTCACGCATGACCTTATTCACACGTCATGCATGACCTTATTCACACGTCACGCATGACCTTATTCACACGTCACACATGACATTATTCACACGTCACGTATTCCATTATTGACACGTCACGCACAACCTTATTCACATGTCACGCATGACCTTATTCACACAACACGCATGACCTTCACACAACACGCATGAACATCACATCACGCATGACCTTCACGCATCACACATGACCTTCACACATCACGCATGACCTTCACACGGCACAATCACTGAAAGCTGAGGACAAGAGAGACAAACCTCTAGTTCCCAGATCACTCTTCTTTTTCTTGGCCCAGATGTTGTGATAGTTTTCAGCCACAACCTCAACCATCGACTTAAAAACAGACAACAATACACTCAAAACCACTCTATTAGCCCTAGAAAGTCCAGAGTCCACCTAGAATACACTTGCATCAATAATACAATGAACACACTGGCCTGTAATATTAGGGCCATCAAAATTAACGCGTTAAAGTATGCAATTTATTTTTTCAGTTAAACACGTTAAAAATATTTAATGCAATTAACATAGCATCCGTTTTTCCCCGTCTTCCTCTGACTAGCGTTACAATATATGATCACGCTCTTATTCATACAAATGCATTTAAAACATTCAAGCACAATAATACACAAAAGAGAACGCAGAGCAGTAAACAAAATTATGCCAAAATGCCCGTTTTGTTGAGTATCCTTGCAAGCACACTCTTAAAGGAGTTAAATAAAGTCATAAATTAATGTAAAGAGTTGTGAGAAAATTGGATGCATCAGATACGCATGTGTATTAGGGATGGGCACAGTACTCGATCACTCGAGTACTCGAACGTGACAGCGACGATCGACCATAAAAACGATGATCTGAGTTTAAAAAAAAAAAAACTTCCTTTTTTCTGATTGGTTAGAGCAGCATTTTGGGCGGCGCCTAGAGCTCTGATTGGTTAGCGTTGCCAGAGTGCGGTCCAAAGTCCAACCCGAAACAGAAACACAGAGAAAATGGCTTCAAAGTCACATAGTGATGTCTGGCTTCACTTCGACAAAATATATGAAAACACAGTTCAGTGCAAAATATGCAGCGCCAATCTGTCACACAAATCTACCACAAGTACAATGCGTTATCATCATCGTATAATATTTGTAGCCTACACAATATATCAATGTCATCCGATACCAGCAAAGACGAAACTCAGACGAGCATCGCGCATCTTTTACCGTCAGACATATGCAACGCAGCCAGAGGTGAAAAGATGACACAACTAATCACCGAAATGATCACGAAAGATTTGCTGCCCACGATAAGAATAGAAGCACTATCTGAAAACACTGCTTCTTCACTGAAAGACAGACTGTCAAAGACAGCGAGGTGGATGGCTATCACTACGGACGCATCACATTGCTGCCCATTCGTTTCGTCGAAGGAGAAGGGTTTAAAGATTTGATGAATTACGTTGAGCCCCAGTATAACGCAAGACAGTCACGGTTTGTTACACTTGTTTAACTTTTTTCCGTTTAGCTTTGAAAAAGTTCTGTTCGTTTTTTTTGTTGTTTTATAAACACAGTTGAAATATGCTGCTGAAGTAGCCTAACACACTGAAGAGAACGTTTTATTTACTGTTGAATCAATAAAGTAGGCCTAAAAGTAGCATGTGTGTTCATTTTTATGAACATATTCTTTAAATTGTATTCAGAATTCAATCAATCATGTGTTGTTCAGTAGGCTAATTTAAGTCAGCTTTACTCTTAACTAAAGTGTAATTTTATACTGTAAAATAACATTTTGGTTTATCAGAAAGTGCTAATGTAATCCAAAATATTGCTAAAATATTAAATGAATATCATTGTCTACATGACGGACACGCCCCCCACCTCCCCGAACAAGCCCCGCCCCCAAACAAGCCTCGCCCCTACTACTCGAGTACTCGTTTTTTGAGCCCTATCAATGATCGAAATAAGAAATTGACAAAAATGCCCATCCCTAATGTGTATTCGGTCTTAAAGAGACAGCAGCCCAATAAACCTGCTGCTCTTGACTGAATAACTTTTGTAGCTTCAATAAGGACTGATCTATATTTAATTTATAATGTATGCAGTGAAGACATGTCGGTACATCTTTTACTGTTGTACTGTTGAACAATGTGGGCACAAATCTCAGATGATTTGCATGCGTCACCTGTTGTTCTCTGGACAGCTGGACGCTGCTCATGTCCACAGGACTCGGATTGAAGCCATTACCCTGAAAACACACAATCACAAACGTGAATCTTTCAGTTCTGTATTATTGAATTGGGCTCATTATTCATGATCTGATTTGAGGCTGATTAAATCATTGCACTTCTACAGTTAGCAAACGATTAAACACAAAGACACCTGAGAGGCCTGTGAAATGCGGCGCATCTTCTCCATCTCTCTCTGCTGAAACATGGTTTCTCCGTCTTTGGTTCGGTCGACGCTCCAGCCCATCGCTAACATGCTCTTCAGGGACTCGCGCACCGCCCAGCGGTAAACCTCCTTCTCCTGCGGGCAGAAACACACAAACACTCACACCGAGAGTCAAAGATCACACTACGCTGGTGTTCTGAGGGCTGGTGTGTACCTTTTCTGTGAGAGATTTGTAGGATCTCAGCATCGGGTGAGTTTTTGCTTTTTCATCAACGGTGTCTCCGTGTTTCCAGCCTAGAAGCACCTGAACACCGAACACACGGACACATCTTTCATGTCTGCATTTACACATCTATCCAAAGCAGCTTTCAGTGAAGTAAAGTCAATGTTCAGTGTGTTCTCTATACATTACACTGAAAAAATGCTTTTCTTAGTTAGTATTTTTGTCTTGTTTCCAGTGCAAATATCAAACATTTCCTAAATCAAGATGCATTTACTAAAGTAGTAAAATTAAGTGAGTTTTTGCTTAAAACAAGCAAAATTATCTGCCAATGAGGTCAGAAAAATTATTTCGTTTCTGTTTGAATTAAGATTTTTTTCTAACCTCATTGGCAGATCATTTTGCTCGTTTTAAGCAAAAACTCCCTTAATTTTGATTAATTCCCCCGGAAAACAGTTTATGTCATTTTACTCATCTAGTAAATGCTTCTTGATTTAAGAATTTTTAGATATTTGGATTGGAAACAAAACAAAAATACTAATTAAGAAAATCATGTTTTGTAGTGTACAGATGGTTTCAAAGTAGCTTCACAGTAATAAACTGAAACATTAATGTTGTAAAATTCTTCAATTTTGACACAATTTCAGTTGTAATAAGTGTCATTATTCAGAAGTTTTGTTTTCGTCTGATAGTGTCAGAACAGATATATCAAACTTAAGTTTGTGCTTAAAACAAGAACAAATATCGACCCTCAGGAAAAACAATTACCTCACTGACAGATTTTAGTTCTTGTTTTAATCATAAACTCACTTAATTTTCATGAATTTTCAGAACGCAAGACTTAATACCTTACGGTATTTTTCTTCTCCAGTAAAAGTATCTTGATTTAGGAAGAAATGAGGAAGAACATTCATTTTTGCAGTGCAAAAAAGGTTATTGTGACTTTATCCGTTTTCAATTCAGAAATGTATATTTGTATTAGGGCTGTCAAGCAATTACATATTTTAATGTAATTAATTACATGATGTGCTGATACATTAATCTAATTAATAACAAATACAATTTTAATTACCCCCAAAAGATAATGTCAAGTCCTTATTGTGTTAAGTGAGAAAATACTCAAATATACATTCCAACATTTCTAAATTTGATTGAACACAGAATTTATTACACAAACTTTTTAGGCTAAAACAACAATGATGTTATTTCCTATATGACTTTCTTTCCTCTGAGGAGCATAAAAGAAGATAATTTAAGAAATTCATGTTTTTTATTTATTTTTGATTAATATGGAAATATGAAATTTAAATGATACCTTAAATAAGAAACTAAAACTGCCAGTAGGTGGCGGTAAATATGTAAATTAATAAGTTATTGAATCATACATACATTCAGTTTGTTCAAACAGCTGAATCATTCAGGAGTGAACTAAATGGCTCTCTTTAAGAACGAGTCATTGAATCACTGATTCACCAGATTGATTCGCTCAAAACGCGGATTCATTCAGAAGATGAAACTTTGCTGTGTGTTGCACAACAGTTCTGCTCTGGCTTTAATCTTAATATTTTCATTGGCAAAATGAGCAAAAGCAGACAATATTGTGTCTAAAATAACCCATATCAACTTCTTATTTATTGAACTGTTGTATAAAATCAATATCACATTTGCACTCTTGCGATTCGGGACAAAAACAGCACTCGTGATATTTCTCTCGTTACTCTTGTGATGATGCATAACTATAGCATATGATATAAATATGAGACAAAAACTCATACAGGGGAATACACTCGTGTGATATTGCGTAACTATAATGTGACAAATATTTGAATTTTTGCCCTGATATCTTGAATTTTAGACTCATTCTAACTCTAGGCTTCCTCTGCTTCATGTTCATCACTGATCAACTGCGTGAAAGTAAGATCATCGACTCGCCTTCTCAGCAGCCCATTTGTCATGGCAATGTTCAGCGTATTTGTGTGCGATGAACTCCAGCTTCTCAGGGAGGCAGACGCTGCGAGAGGAAAACGGGGAAAGTCATTCGTCTCAGACAGCCAATGTCAGATATGTATTTTTATAGGTGCATTGGTTAGCCTTATTATGAGCTGAAAACACCCCTTTGAATTTTGAATGTCTAATATCTGTTAAAGGTGTAATATTTCTGAGGATCTATTGACACAAATGCAATATAAGATCCATAACTATGTTTTCAGTAGTGTATAATCTAGCAAGAATATTATTGTAATTAAACCAGAAAATCTAAATATCAGTGAACAAAAACAATTTCTAAAGCTAGGTCTTCTAAACATTAGATCGCTCACACCTAAGGCGGTTATTGTAAATGAAATGGTCACAGATAATAATTTCGATGTTCTGTGCCTTACTGAAACCTGGCTTAAACCAAATGATTATTTCGGTCTAAATGAGTCTACTCCGCCAGGATACTGTTATAAGCATGAGCCCCGTCTGATCGGTCGTGGCGGCGGTGTTGCAACAATCTATAGAGATATTCTTAATGTTACTCAGAAAACTTGTCATAGGTTTAATTCGTTTGAAGTACTTGTGCTAAATGTTACGCTCTTAGATGTAAGAAAGAAATCCTTATTATCTCTAGCCTTGGCTACCGTATATAGACCTCCAGGGCCATATACTGATTTCCTAAAAGATTTTGCAGACTTTCTCTCAGACCTATTGGTCAATGTCGATAAAGCAATAATTATTGGCGACTTTAACATACACGTAGATAATACAAATGATGCGTTAGGGGCTGCGTTTACAGATCTATTAAACTCTTTTGGGGTGAAGCAAAACGTCAGTGGTCCCACTCATCGTCTAAATCATACACTAGATTTAATTATATCATATGGAACCGATCCAACCGATATAGATATTATACCGCAAAGTGACGATCTCACTGATCATTACATGGTAACTTGCATAATACGCACTGCTGAAATTTGTCATGTTGCACCACGTTATAGACCAGGCAGAACAATCCTTCCAACCACTATAGATAGATTCTCAAATAGCTTACCTGATCTATCTCAGCTGCTCAGTAAACCCAAACAAACAGATGAACTAGAGGAAATGACTAGCAGTATGAGCAACATTTTCTCTAGTACACTAGATATTGTTGCACCAATTAGATTAAAAAAGGTTAGAGAGAAAACTAAAACACCATGGTACAACAGTGCTACGCATGCTCTCAAGAGAGAAACTCGTAACTTAGAGCGTAAATGGAAACGAACTAATTTAGAGGTCTTCAGAATCGCGTGGAAAGACAGTATGTCACGTTATAAAAGGGCTCTAAAATCAGCCAGGGCTGAGCATATCCACAAACTAATTGAAAATAACCAAAATAATCCAGGGTTTTTATTTAACACTGTGGCTAGACTAACAAATAATCAGACATCTCCAGAGCAAAATATTCCGTTACAATATAGTAGTAATGATTTTATGAATTACTTCAATGAGAAAATAGAAAGCATCCGAAACACTATTGTAAATGTACAATCCTCTATGGTGTCTTATGACTCGGCCTCAATTATGGCCCCTCTAGAACAACTAAACCGCTTTACAACTATAGGACAGGAAGAACTAAATAAACTTATCATTGCATCTAAACCAAAAACATGTTTATTACATCCAATACCCACTAAACTACTTAAAGAAGTGTTACATGTAGTGGAAGAGCCTCTTCTCAATATTATTAACTCGTCTTTATTTTTAGGTCACGTTCCAAAAATATTCAAGCTGGCAGTAATAAAACCTCTCATTAAGAAACCGCAATTAGATCCAAATAACCTAGCAAATTACAGACCCATCTCAAATCTTCCATTTATGTCTAAAATACTAGAAAAAATTGTGTCCGCTCAATTGTGCTCTTTCTTGCAAGAAAATGATATCTATGAAAAATTTCAGTCGGGATTCAGACCGCATCATAGCACAGAAACTGCGCTAGTTAAAATTACAAATGATTTACTCTTAGCCTTAAAACTTAGCCTCTGATCAAGGCTGTATCTCAATACTAGTTCTACTTGATCTTAGTGCTGCGTTCGACACTATAGATCATAAAATACTCTTAGATCGACTACAAAACTACACTGGTGTTCAGGGACAGGCATTAAGCTGGTTTAGATCGTACTTATCAGACCGTTACCATTTTGTCTGTTTAAATGGGGAAAAATCAAAGATAACATCAGTAGACTATGGAGTGCCGCAAGGATCTGTCCTAGGCCCTCTGCTATTCTCAATATATATGATGCCACTTGGTAATATTATAAGAAAACATGGAATTAATTTTCACTGTTATGCTGATGACACTCAATTATATATCTCATCACGACCAGATGAAAACACTAACTTATCTAACTTGACAGAGTGTCTAAAAGATATAAAATGCTGGATGACGTGTAATTTCCTGCTATTAAATTCAGATAAAACGGAGGTATTACTTATTGGTCAAAAAAACTACCCACAAAATCCCTTACAATACAACTTTAATTTAGAAGGATGTCCTGTTACTCTATCCACTACAGTAAAAGACCTGGGTGTTATAGTAGACCGCAACTTGACTTTCGAAAATCATATTTCATATGTTACAAGAACAGCCTTTTTCCACCTTAGAAACATTGCTAAGCTACGTAACATGCTATCTGTTTCAGATGCAGAAAAGTTAGTTCATGCATTCATGACCTCGAGACTAGATTACTGTAATGCTTTATTAGCTGGTTGTCCTGCATCCTCAATAAACAAGCTTCAGTTAGTGCAAAATGCAGCCGCTAGAGTTCTTACTAGATCAAGAAAATATGATCATATAACACCAATTTTATCATCTCTACACTGGTTACCTATTAAGTTCCGTATCAATTACAAAGTATTACTATTGACTTATAAAGCTCTAAATGGTTTAGCTCCTGTGTATTTAACAGACCTTCTATCGCCCTACAATCCATCGCGCTCTTTAAGATCACAAAATTCGAGGCTTCTGGTCGTTCCTAGGATATCTAAGTCTACTAAAGGAGGGAGGGCGTTCTCACATTTATCTCCTAAACTCTGGAATAGCCTTCCTGATATTGTTCGAGACTCAGACTCGCTGTCCCAGTTTAAAACTAGATTAAAGACGCATCTCTTTAACCAAGCATTCACTTAATGCTTACCTTTTATACTACTTCTGAATCAGTTTGAATGCATTAATATTATGAACATCAGCTATGCTAATTATTTCCCATCTGTCTTTCTGCTGTTATCTCGGGACGCTAGTCCCGAGGTAAATAGCGTTCGTCAGCTCCAGTTTGTATCCAACCTCTCACGGAGACTTCAGATGCCCCAACACCTGTGATGAGACGACTAAACGCCGGTGGAGAGACGACTCGACGCCTGTGAAGAGACGACTAAACACCGGCGATATGTTATGCCTAAATTTATACATGATTAACTAACTGTATTTTTCTTTGTACATTTCTGAAATGCACTTTCTGTAAAGCTGCTTTGAGACAATGTGTATTGTGAAAAGCGCTATACAAATAAACTTGAATTGAATTGAATATAAAGACCTTGCATAATGAACCGTTATATTTCTATTACCTTAGAATGAGCAGTTTCTATCTACATACATGGATCCCCTCACATTGAAATGCGCCAACATGTTTCTACGGTGGCCCTAAACGGACAAACGCGTTTTGTTACTATGTTGCTCTTTGTGCAAGGAAGCAAGCTTAGTTCAGCGAATAAAACACTGACACAATGATGAACAAGTAACAATAATATTCGCAATAACATATAGTTTTACTGAATAATTAAGTAAACATAATTTCTCAATTTATCCTTGTGAAGAAACCTCAGTGTTGAACTGGCTACTCTCTGCTGTCTCAAACGACGACATCACTTCCTGTCGGCCACCGTAACTTCTGTTGGGTGATATTCACAACCTCACCACTAGATGCTTCTTAAACTTACACACTGCACCTTTAAGGAGTCACTTTTTTCCCCCTCCTGGGATGTTTGTACAAGATCATTTGAATCATGGTGTAGCTACATTCATACACATGATTATTGTTTTTTGTATGTATTTTTTGTTCTGTCTCTGAGTGTCTGACTCTGAAACGCACGTACTTGGCTGTGTTTATGGGTCTGGGGTCGAAGTTTCCCTGCGTGTCCACAGACACCGGCTTCTCCAGCGCTGTGCTGAGCGTCGAGTCGATGTAATCGGGAGGAAGAGCTCCAGCGATGGCACTCAGACACGGCATGGCCATCTTAAACAGATCCTGCTCATACTTCTGCACAAACATTCACCGTATCAAACACTCGATATAACAGGCCAACAGTTTGGGGTCGCCTAGATTTACTTTTATTTTTACTTCTAGATTTAGTCTATTCTGTTTAACAAGGCTGCATTTATTTGATCAAACACAGTAAAAATATGATATTATTCTAATGTAAATCAGCTGTTTTCTATGTGAATATATAGTGAAGTGTGATTTATTCCTGTGATCAAAGCTGAATTTATCATCATTACTCCAGTCTTCAGTGTCACATGATCCTTCAGAAATCACTATAATATGATGATTTGATGCTCGAGAAACATTTATGATTATTATCAGTGTTGAAAAAATCGTGCTGCTTCATATTTGTGTGTAGAAACCATAATACATTTTATTTTTCATGATTCTTTGATGAATAGAAAGTTAAGAAAGAACAGAATTTGTTTAAAATAGAATCTTTTGAAATAGAATCTAGAACATTATAAATGTCTTTATTGTCACTTTTGATCAATTAGCTCTCATGTTGTATTCTGGTCATTTCCAGAAAACACTAGTTAATGTTAGTCATTGGACTAAAACCTACTGACCCAGGATATAACCTACTGACCCAGGATATAACCTACTGACCCAGGATATAACCTACTGACCCAGGATATAACCTACTGACCCAGGATATAACCTACTGACCCAGGATATAACAGCCCAAATATGTTGGTGTTTTTGGTCATAAATGAGCAGCAAAAAAAAATGCTTATAAATCTCTCGTCGTGCTGTTATCAACAAATATTGCCAATCAACTTGTTTTCTTTTAATTAGCACAGGTTTTAGCATTTCTTTTTGTAACTGACTGATCATAGGCCTCACTGATCTGAGTTTATGGACCAATATTTGGTGCAGTGCTTGAAGTGGGGAAAGAAAGGTGCCGGTACTCTCTTGCATTGGCAAATCATGACATTTGAGATTTCTACTGTGAAAAACAAAACTTGGAGATATTGCTGGTACAACAACAATTTGTTATTTATTAACAATATAAATGTATTAAAACAAGTGTGTGCGTGTGTGTGTTCTTGTTTGTGTTATATATGAGGACACAAATGTGTATAATGACATGCATATTACACTGGTATTACAACTTACACGTGATATATATGAGGACATTGCATGAGTCCTCTCATATTTCAAATAGCTTAAAAAAAATTAAAAACAATGGGTTTTTTTATGTTAAAATGCAGCATGTCTCCTGTAAGGGGTAGGTTTAGGGACAGGGGCAGTGTAGGGGGATAGAATATACAGTTTGTCCAGTATAAAAGTCATTACGCCTATGGAATGTCCTCATATATCACAGAAACACAGCTGTGTGTGTGGTGTGTGGTGTGTGTGTGTGTGTGTGTGTGTGTGTGTGTGTGTGTGTGTGTGTGTGTGTGTGTGTGGTGTGTGTGTGTGTGTGTGTGTGTGTGTGTGTGTGTGTGTGTGTGTGTGTGTGTGTGTGTGTGTGTTGTGTGTGTGTGTGTGTGTGTGTGTGTGTGTGTGTGAAAAAGGAACTCCTCCAAGTCTGCAAGTCCAAAAATACATTTATGGTGAGATTATAGTGAGATTTAATTAAATGCATTTATGGTGAGATGTTTTTTTTTTTCATGTCAATCTGTGTGTTTTGACCACGAACCACGCGCTGTCACTTTAATTCAGCGCATTCAGCGCGTGCAGCACAGCAGAAATAGACTCGGAGTGATCTCTGCACTGCTGGAACGCATTGCCGGACCGCGGATGCGTGCATTGTGAGCGCTCTAACCTGTTAACATGGGTACGGGGGGAGAAATACACACTGCATACGCACTGCAAACGGAGTATGTGTGAAACGGGCGTGACACTGACGTTTTTCTGTCAGTGGTCGAGTACCGGCTACAAGCGAGAAGTAGCGGTACGCAAGAAAAAGTGCAGGTACGCTTAAGAGTAAAATGTAGAAGTGCCGGTACTGCGTACCGCTGAGTACCGCCCCACTTCGAGCACTGATTTGGTGACAATAGAGATTAGAAAGCAATTTTTAACACTAAATAAATTAAAGTATGTTCAGTCACATGTCCTTGTCACATTAAATGATCAATACAAAAATAAATATACTGACCCCAAACTTTTGAAAAGTGTACAGCCACATAATTACCCAGCATGCTCAAACAAGCAAATATCCGTGTTCACCTTCTGAGAGAGCGAGTCAAAGATTCCCCAGAAGATCTTCTTGGTGAGCAGAAGCTCCTCTTCAGACGAGAGGCCGTAACTCCCCCATCCCGACGGCAGGCAGTAATACTTCCAGTTCTGCTCGTAGTGATTCGTCAACAGCTGCGACACACACACCAGCGTACTCATTAAAACACACAGAGGTTATGTGTGTGACGTCACCATCGGCCGGAGTGACTGCGATACACACACCAGCGTACTCATTAAAACACACAGAGGTTATGTGTGTGACGTCACCATCGTCCGGAGTGACTGCGACACACACACCAGCGTACTCATTAAAACACACAGAGGTTATGTGTGTGACGTCACCATCGGCCGGAGTGACTGCGACACACACACCAGCGTACTCATTAAAACACACAGAGGTTATGTGTGTGACGTCACCATCGGCCGGAGTGACTGCGATACACACACCAGCTACTCATTAAAACACACAGAGGTTATGTGTGTGACGTCACCATCGGCCGGAGTGACTGCGACACACACTCCAGCATCCTCATTAAAACACACAGAGGTTATGTGTGTGACGTCACCATCGGCCGGAGTGACTGCGACACACACTCCAGCATCCTCATTAAAACACACAGAGGTTATGTGTGTGACGTCACCATCGGCCGGAGTGACTGCGACACACACTCCAGCATCCTCATTAAAACACACAGAGGTTATGTGTGTGACGTCACCATCGGCCGGAGTGACTGCGATACACACACCAGCGTACTCATTAAAACACACAGAGGTTATGTGTGTGACGTCACCATCGGCCGGAGTGACTGCGATACACACACCAGCGTACTCATTAAAACACACAGAGGTTATGTGTGTGACGTCACCATCGGCCGGAGTGACTGCGACACACACCCAGCTCCTCATTAAAACACACAGAGGTTATGTGTGTGACGTCACCATCGGCCGGAGTGACTGCGAACACACACCAGCGTACTCATTAAAACACACAGAGGTTATGTGTGTGACGTCACCATCGGCCGGAGTGACTGCGATCACACACCCAGCATCCTCATTAAAACACACAGAGGTTATGTGTGTGACGTCACCATCGGCCGGAGTGACTGCGATACACACACCAGCATCTCATTAAAACACACAGAGGTTATGTGTGTGACGTCACCATCGGCCGGAGTGACTGCGATACACACACCAGCGTACTCATTAAAACACACAGAGGTTATGTGTGTGACGTCACCATCGGCCGGAGTGACTGCGATACACACACCAGCATCCTCATTAAAACACACAGAGGTTATGTGTGTGACGTCACCATCGGCCGGAGTGACTGCGACACACACACACAGCATCCTCATTAAAACACACAGAGGTTATGTGTGTGACGTCACCATCGGCCGGAGTGACTGCGATACACACACACCAGCATCCTCATTAAAACACACAGAGGTTATGTGTGTGACGTCACCATCGGCCGAGTGACTGCGACACACACACACCAGCATCCTCATTAAAACACACAGAGGTTATGTGTGTGACGTCACCATCGGCCGGAGTGACTGCGACACACACACACCAGCATCCTCATTAAAACACACAGAGGTTATGTGTGTGACGTCACCATCGGCCGGAGTGACTGCGACACACACACACCAGCATCCTCATTAAAACACACAGAGGTTATGTGTGTGACGTCACCATCGGCCGGAGTGACTGCGACACACACACACCAGCATCCTCATTAAAACACACAGAGGTTATGTGTGTGACGTCACCATCGGCCGAAGTGACTGCGAACACACACACCAGCTCTCATTAAAACACACAGAGGTTATGTGTGTGACGTCACCATCGGCCGGAGTGACTGCGAACACACACCAGCACTCATTAAAACACCAGAGGTTATGTGTGTGACGTCACCATCGGCCGGAGTGACTGCGACACACACACACCAGCATCCTCATTAAAACACACAGAGGTTATGTGTGTGACGTCACCATCGGCCGGAGTGACTGCGATACACACACACCAGCATCCTCATTAAAACACACAGAGGTTATGTGTGTGACGTCACCATCGGCCGGAGTGACTGCGATACACACACACCAGCATCCTCATTAAAACACACAGAGGTTATGTGTGTGACGTCATCATCGCCCAGAGTGACTGCGACACACACTCTGAGCGACAGCACTGGTTTTCAGCGTGAACGCCGCGTAAAACACACATCACATCTAAACTGAGAAAGAGCTTTGAGAATGACTGTATAAATACATTTGACAAGAAATCTGAGTTATATTTTTACAGACTCCCGAGACTGGACGATATGATGATATAAATAACATTGATATAAGTGATCACCCAGATTTGGACCTATATTGTATTTACATTAGGGGTGTAACAATATATCATGTCACAATATATCGCAATACAAAAACGCAACAATATGTATTGTGTATTTCACCCAAAATAAAACATTCTATTTGTGAAAAATTCAAGTTTACTAAGTTTTAGTGTCAGTACTACATTTAACTGCTATATATGATGTTGAATATGATGTATAATAATGTAATTGGGGAATATTTGTGGGTCCTAATAATGCCAAATGTCTGATGTTTCCAGTAAAAAGTGTAATAACTACATTATTTTAAATATATCTAGTCAGTGAAAGAGTGCAAGCATAGTCGTCTAAAATAATTCTGTATTTTCAGCTTCAGAATCATGAATATTGTTATTCTGGTGTCTCTATTGTGCTTTGGGTTTCAGCACCAAGTCCAAGAATATTCATTTACACACACAATGTAATACCAAATCGTTTGTTTTACTGGCGTTTTCACAGTTTTTCCTATTAAATCCAGTCACACACATCTCTTCTGAGGGAGTGTGTTCCCGCGGGAAAGTGACGTCAATGCTTAACCTCAATTCCTGCCTTTAATTTTTGGGGTGGGAATCCTAATCCTAATGGCATTGGAGTGATCATATATGGGGGGGGTTCGTGGCATGAAAAACATGTAATGCATTTGCTGGGGCTTCTGAGAAAGGCGGGGCCTGGATAAGGGGTGGGGCCTAGATAAGGGGTGGGGCCTGAGTCAAATATGGCATGATGAATGTGGGAGTGACTTAGAAGGGGCGGAGTTAAGCTACACAATAACTGAGGGAAATAAAACTGAGATACGGTGAATAAAACTCAAATCTATAGAGACAGGGCCATAATGAAAGCATAAACACACTCTCTGTCGTGTATTGCCTAATGATCAGATGATGTTTACCTTCAGAGGCATCTTACAGTATTCAGACAACAGCGGCACGTCAAACACCAGCCGACGCAGAAGATGCTGCAACATGGAGGGTCTGAGGTACCTGGAACAGAGGTCAGAGGTTAATCAACAACGTCTGCTGGTTTCGAAGCGCTGTCAGATGGACAACGCTGCTCTATTACTGGAACATGCTGGTTAAACTGGATATTGTTGGTAAAAGGACTATGAATAGGGCCCTATAAAATCCATTTTATTTTTTCCCAAATTCCGTTTTTTCCATTTTAATTTTAGCAAATTTTTGCAAATTTACTCTTACTTTTCAGCACAAATACTGCATGATGCAACATAACACTGCACTCTAACAAGTACTTCAAGTAACAACAAAATACGATTATGAGCTTTTCATCATAGACAGACGTGCACGGACGGGATGTGGTGTATGTATGTGTGTGTGTGTGTGTGTGTGTGTGTGTGTGTGTGTGTGTGTGTGTGTGTGTGTGTGTGTGTGTGTGTGTGTGTGTGTGAGAGAGACGCGTGAGTGACAGAGAGACGGAGGGAGAGCAGGGAAAGGAAATGCAACTGATGCGCTGCATGTTTTAAATAGCGTTAAAAAAAGAACGAAACCAGAGAATGTCCGTAGTAGACGGGCTCTGACGAAACGCAATATGTGGCGGCCGGTGTTGATTCTGTGGCGCACCTTCCACAAAATAGTCTATAGCTGCGTCCCAATGTGCATACTATGCCCTAAATAGTATTGACAATTACTAATGTCACATATTATTTAGGATGGATAGTATGCACATTGGGACACAGCTTATGTGTGGGAAACACTTCATAAAAGTCACGTGCGAACGTCTCCGCTCGGTACTGAGGGCTTAGCATCGAGTTTCTTAACTTTTTCGCCGACGAAAGCAGAGCCGTGGAGAGCCGCTCCACCAGCTTTCAGTGTTTTGATGCCGTCATTGGAGCTGAATGACGGGAGGGTGGTGTCGCCCAGATTTGCTTCCACCGGTCTGCATTTTCCCCAGACATACTTTTTTCTCCCACACAAAAACAGAATTTCATTCCAAATATGTAAAATTCCACAAAATTCCACGTTAACACTAGATTCCGCGTTAATTGGCCAATTCCACAATTCCGTGATCGCGGAAATCATAGGGCCCTATATGAAAGAACGTAAAACATGATGGTGCTGTTCACAGCAAGAACGATAACTATAGAGAAAACTATTATGATAACTACAGCAAAATTACAATAATAACTATACTGGTGCCTATATCGATAACTAAAGAAACTAAAATGATAACTATTACAACAGCTATAACAAAACAATAATGATACCTATAATGACAGCTATAACAAAACTACAACGATAACTATAATGACAGCTATAACAAAACTACAACGATAACTATAATGATAACGATAACCATAACAAAACTACAACGATAACTATAATAATAACGATAACCATAACAAAACTGCAACAATAACTATAATGATAACGATAACCATAACAAAACTACAACGATAACTAATGATAACTATAGTCATAAATTATAACAAAACTACAATGATAAACTAAGTGATAACTATAATTACAACAGCTATAACAAAACAATAATGATACCTATAATGACAGCTATAACAAAACTACAACGATAACTATAATGACAGCTATAACAAAACTACAACGATAACTATAATGATAACGATAACCATAACAAAACTACAACGATAACTATAATAATAACGATAACCATAACAAAACTGCAACAATAACTATAATGATAACGATAACCATAACAAAACTACAACGATAACTAATGATAACTATAGTCATAATTATAACAAAACTACAATGATAACTATAGTGATAACTATAACAAAACTACAACGATAACTAATGATAACTATAGTCATAATTATAACAAAACTACAACGATAACTATAGTGATAACTATAACAAAAGTACAATGATAACAATAGTGATAACTATAACCATAACAAAACTACAACGATAACTATAGTGATAACTATAACAAAACTACAACGCAAACTATAACCAGAACCAGAACCATAACAAAACTACAACAATAAATGTAACAAAACGTCTCAGGTTACTATTGTAACCATAGTTCCCTGAGAACAGGGAACGAGACGATGCGTCGAAACGCTGCGGGAACGCCTTCTGCGTGATTGCGTCTGAAGCATCTATGCCAACTAGTCCAATGGAAAAAGGGAATGAGCGTCACGGGCGGGTGACGTCATGACCAGGAAAGGATAAGAGCACTTCCGCTGCTCGCCGGCATTCATGCTTCGACAGTGCCGAAGCAAGCCGATCGCAGGGACGCCAGAAGTATGGCAGGGGGACGCATCGTCTCGTTCCCTGTTCTCAGGGAACTATGGTTACAATAGTAACCTGAGACGTTCCCTTATCGAAAAGGGAACTTCGAGATGCGTCGAAACGCTGCGGGAACGAGAATACCCAATGCGGCATAATTCAAGTACCTGAGTGTCAGACTGTTCAGCTAAGCACTAAGCACCTGAGAACCTGGGGCAGCATCCAGGTCCAAACTGTAAAATCTCACGAATGTGAGCGGAGAGGACCAGCCCGCCGCATCACAAACATCTTGGAGAGAAACCCCATGCAACAAGGCTTTAGAAGCCGCCATACTCCTGGTGGAATGAGCTCGGACCGCCAAAGGACAAGGCTGGCCCGAGTACTCATAAGCAAGTGAAATAGTCTCGACTATCCACTTACTGACTGTCTGTTTTGAAGCAGGAAGACCTTTTTTAGGTGATCCAAAGCAAATAAATAGTTGATCGGACTTCCTGATTGAGGATGTCCGATGTACATATGTGTCCAATGCTCGCACTGGACACGACAAGTGCAGTCTTTCCTGGTCCGCAGTTGCAAACGGAGGAGGACAGAAAGCCTGCAGCACAATAGGCCTCGGAGTCAAGGTCGGCACCTTAGGGACGTATCCCTGTTTTGGATAAAGGAACGCCTTGACCATCCCCGGAGCAAATTCAAGGCAGGTGGGGGAGACCGAAAGAGCCTGAAGGTCACCAACTCTCTTGAGGGACGAAATAGCTAGGAGAAAGACGGTCTTAAGAGTAAGGAACTTCTCTGAGACTGATTCTAAGGGCTCGAATGGAGCCCTAGACAGGCCTTCTAGAACTACAGTCAAATCCCAAGCTGGCACCTTAGTGCGAGTTGCAGGCCTCAGCCTCAAAGTGCCACGAAGGAAACGTGTAATCAGGGGGTCTTGACCCAAAGATAAACCTCCCACCATGGTATGATAAGCCGCAATGGCTGCCACGTAAACTTTTAGTGTGGAAGGACATAGACCTGACACAAAGCGCTCCTGCAGGAACTCGATTACTGTGTTGACAGAACAATTAACCGGATCCCACTGATGTCGGTGACACCATAAGGAGAAAACTCTCCATTTAAGCGCATAGAGTTTCCTCGTAGCTGGAGCTCTGGAGCTTAGGATGGTCTCAACAGCCTCAGCTGAAAGACCACTATCTACAAGTTGGGCCCCCTCAGAGGCCAAACCCAAAGATTCCATATCTCTGGCCGAGGGTGAAATATTGTGCCCCCGGCCTGAGACAGAAGGTCCCTCCTCAAAGGGATCTCCAATGGAGGCCCGTCTAACAGAAGGATCAGGTCCGCAAACCAGATCCGACTTGGCCAGCGTGGTGCTACTAGCAGTAGGCTTATCCCACACTGACGGACCCGCTCCAGAACTCCTGGGAGCAGAGCAACAGGGGGAAAGGCGTACAGACGTAGCCTCGGCCACGTCTGCACCATGGCATCCAGCCCCAGGGGGGCCGGGTGAGTAAGTGAATACCAGAGGGGACAGTGCGTCGTGTTGTGAGACGCGAACAGGTCCACCTCTGCTCTGCCATATGCCTCCCAGATTTTCTCCACCGCCTCGGGGTGGAGTGTCCAATCCCCTGGCCTCAGCTCCTGCCTCGACAGGATGTCTGCTCCTATATTCTGGTCGCCAGGAATATACACTGCCCTCAGGGAGAGTACCTTCCCCAGGGACCACAGGAGGATCCGGTGCGCCAGTTTGCAAAGCGGACGCGACCTAGACCCCCCTGGCGGTTCAGATAAGAGACCACAGATGTGTTGTCTGTTCGAACGAGCACATGATGGCCTCTTAGGTCCGGAAGGAAATGTCTCAACGCATTGAAGACAGCCATCATCTCCAGGCAATTGATGTGCCACGAAAGATGATGGCTTTTCCACAGACCCTGAACCGAGCGGCCTTCCATTACCGCTCCCCAGCCGGTGAGGGAAGCATCTGTCGAGATAGTAGCTCGATGGCAAAGAGCTCCCAACACCGGGCCCTGGGTTAAGAACCAGTGTTTCCTCCATATCTCTAAGGCACGAAGGCATCGCCGCGTAACCTTGATCATACGGAAAGGGTTTCCCCTCGGGGAGAACCCTCTGGTCCTGAGCCACCACTGTAAAGGCCTCATGTACAGCAGGCCAAAAGGTATACGTTGGACGCTGCTGCCAGTAGACCCAACAGTTTCTCGAACTGTTTTACAGTGCGTGACTGACCTAGCTTTAGCTCTTTGGTGGCTGCCAGGATAACAGCTACACGAACGGGCGATAGGCTGGCCCTCATCGTCACTGAATCCCATACCACACCAAGGAAAGTGGTTCTCAATACTGGAGAAAGCACACTCTTCTTGGTATTGAGCATCAACCCCAACATCTGCATAAGAGCGAGAACGACACCTCGGTGCCGAACCGCCAACTGCTCCGATTCCGCAGAATCAGCCAGTCACCGATGTAGTTCAGAATACGTACGCCCTGAAGCCCAAGGGGGCTAGAGCTGTATCCACGCATTTCGTGAACGTGCGGGGTGATAAAGCTAGACCGAAAGGAAGAACCCGATATTGGCATTCTTTGCCCCCGAAAGAAAACCCTAGGAACTTCCTGTGCTGAGGGAGGATGGAGATATGGAAGTATGCATCCTTTAGATCTATCGTGACAAACCAGTCCTCGGATCTGATTTGGGTCACGATCTGCTTGAGGGTCAGCATCTTGAACTTGAGTTTCTGAACTGACCGATTCAACAGGCGAAGATCTAAAATGGGATGCAACCCTCCATCCTTTTTTGGAACAATGAAATAACGGCTGTAAAAACCCGACTCTCGGTCGGGTGAGTACACCTGTTCTATAGCCTCTTTGCTAACAGGGCCCTTACTTCTTGCTCCATTACCAGAGCCTGCTCGGGATGCACCACTGAGGGTAGCACCCCGCTGTAACGAGGAGGACGAGAGCCAAACTGGATTCTGTATCCTTTCTCTACAATCTGCAGGACCCAATGAGAAATATTCGGCAGAAGCTTCCACGCTGCCAGAAAATTTACTAAGGGAACCAGCCTCTCAAGGCTGGTCTCTGGTGTTACTGAGAGAGCCAAATCTGGAGCCTGAAACATACCGGCAGGAACTACCTGACCTGACTGCTCTAAAACCCCCCTCAGAGGGCGCGAAACCGATGCTGTGCCGCAGCATAGCACCAGCGACTCGCTGGAGACCACTGCGCCCTGAAGCACCAGAGGTGGCAGGGTTGGCAGGAGGGTCTCGTGAGGACCCCGAAGTGGAACGGGCACCGTATAATGAGGTGAACACCGCTCCACTCCGGTCGGGGCTGTCCTCACAGGCCTGATGCCTAAGCATCAGGACCTTTTTTTTGTTTTTTTTTTAACCGAAGCTTTCTTCGCCTGAAGAACGGTCCTCAGATCCGGCTTAGGCTTAGGCGACTTCGGTTGAGAGGGTTGCATCTGTCTCCAGTATCTACATGGAGGAACAAGAGACGCAGCACTCTCTTACTGTGCACATAATATGATGAACTCGACGGCTGGGGCTGCTCACGCCCAGCAGCCCCAGGGGGGCTGGACACAGCGAGGGAGAAACCTTATTATATATATTATTTTTTTTATATATATATATCTTTTATCACCTAACAACGACCGCATGGAATGCGTCGCCGAAGAGACCCGAAGGCTCAAATTTCGCTATATCCAGAACCCCAGCAGATCGGCCTGATAAGCCTGGAGCATTATAATATAGATTTCTATAAACATTCTCCAGCTGACCTGCTGCCGTATAAGCTTTACCCATAAAACCAAAGTAGTACTGCTTAAACCTACGCGCTGCCTCGGCAAACGCGAGATCCAGCCACAGAATCTTATTTTTGCAAAATACACTCGAAATCTAAGCGGTGCCTCGGCAAACGCGAGATCCGAGCTAGATTCTGATTACAACATAAACCTACACGCTGCCTCGGCAAACGCGAGATTCTTTAGTATAGACTTATGAGCAAAGCAGAGACTTAAATGATGATACTGGACCAGGTGAAAAAATAGCATTTTCCTATTTTTATTTCTGTTCAGCCTGGGGCATCATATCATAACCGTAATCTTTCAACCCTCTAATCTTGAATAAACATTTAACACGAGGGCTGAAAGTAGTGATAAATACGGTTTATTCCATAATTTAAATATTCAGTGTGTAAATCAGGGAAAAAATGGAAGCCTCGTGGTGGAGATAATGTGATAGAAATAAGAAAACGCTCGTCAAGTTTCTTAGGACGAGCGTTCCTTTTTCTCAGCTGGCCATTAAATATTTAATTTACTAACAGCACGGGACAAAACCTCCACCAGTTCATCATATACTGGAAAAATAGATGGCGAATCTAATTCAACAGTGTGTGTGCTTGCTTTCACTTTCAATATTCTCAACACAAACCTCCTCGGAGGAAGAATATGACGGAAAAAGGGCTCTCTCTCCCCGAGCGGAAGAAACCGCAGAGCGTGCTTCCAACACCGGGGAGATAGAGCTGGATCTTCCGGGCAAGGAAGAAGAAAAGGCCCTCGGACCGTTCTCCCACCCCTCCAAAAGATCCTTTTGCGATCCCCAGGAATGCATTCTCCGCGCCGCCTCGGCAAACGCGGGTCCTGTATCCCGTGAGAATCGCGAGCCTGCCACTATCATACAGAGTGACAGGCGAGAGCAGAGCATGCTAATCTGGTAGTTTCACTTTCACAATGTTAGCACTCAGCATGCTCTTACTCTCAAACAAATTGACACAAAGCTGTGTGTGTCCCCACCCGTTTAAATAAACGCGGGCAGGGAGGAACACACTGTTTGTACATTTGTTTCGCCATAACGATACCAACAATATTGTAACAGACAACAATAAATAGACAGGGACAGTTTGACACAGATCGCTTGCTGAGGCACAGAAGCATGAATGCCGGCGAGCAGCGGAAGTGCTCTTATCCTTTCCTGGTCATGACGTCACCCGCCCGTGACGCTCATTCCCTTTTTCCATTGGACTAGTTGGCATAGATGCTTCAGACGCAATCACGCAGAAGGCGTTCCCGCAGCGTTTCGACGCATCTCGAAGTTCCCTTTTCGATAAGGGAACTACAACGATTCTTAATAACTATAGTGAAAACTGTAACAAAACTACAACGATAACTGTAACGATAACATAACAAAACTACGACGATAACTGTAACGATAACATAACTAAAACTACAACGGTAACTGTAACGATAACATAACTAAAACTACAACGATAACTGTAACGATAACATAACAAAACTACAAGGATAACTGTAACGATAACATAACAAAACTGCAACGATAACTGTAACGATAACATAACAAAACTGCAACGATAACTGTAACGATAACATAACAAAACTGCAACGATAACTGTAACGATAACATAACAAAACTACAACGATAACTGTAACGATAACATAAAACTACAAGGATAACTGTAACGATAACATAACAAAACTACAACGATAACTGTAACGATAACATAACAAAACTACAACGATAACTGTAACGATAACATAAAACTGCAACGATAACTGTAACGATAACATAACAAAACTACAACGATAACTGTAACGATAACATAAAACTACAACGATAACTGTAACGATAACATAACAAAACTACAACGATAACTGTAACGATAACATAACAAAACTACAACGATAACTGTAACGATAACATAAAACTACAACGATAACTGTAACGATAACATAACAAAACTACAAGGATAACTGTAACGATAACATAACAAAACTACAACGATAACTGTAACGATAACATAACAAAACTACAACAATAAATGTAACAAAACTACAATGATAACTGTAACGATAACATAACAAAACTACAAGGATAACTGTAACGATAACATAACAAAACTACAACGATAACTGTAACGATAACATAACAAAACTACAAGGATAACTGTAACGATAACATAACAAAACTACCACGATAACTGTAACGATAACATAACAAAACTACAACGATAACTGTAACGATAACATAACAAAACTACAACAATAAATGTAACAAAACTACAATGATAACTGTAACGATAACATAACAAAACTACAAGGATAACTGTAACGATAACATAACAAAACTACAACGATAACTGTAACGATAACATAACAAAACTACAACAATAAATTTAACAAAACTACAATGATAACTATAATAAAACCACAATGATAACTATAACAAAACAATGATGATAACTACAGTGATAACTATAATGAAACTACAGTTTTATTGTCGCTTAAGCAGGGTGTATTCTGAGTGCCATGAGCGGCGTACGCACTTGCAGACGGCCAGTAAGCACTCCTCGATGGCGTCCCGCTGGGCTTTGGTGAGCGAGCAGCCCTTGGACAGGCGATAGATGGTGTACAGCGTGGAGTCGATGAGCGCGGCGTGGTGTTCGGTGCCGGAGAAGTGTGGAGCGCAGCGGGTCAGCAGAGGCAGCATGGCAGAGCCAATGTACCGGTTCATGGACAGAGCCGTCTCAGTGGTGCGCAAAGCCTCCTGGGAATGAACAGAAGATCACAGAAGCTACAGGATCATGTTGTTTAGGAGGAGGAAGTACAGACCCTGTGTTTACAAAGCAAACCTGCAAAGACTAAGTCAAATGCCATCTTATTAACTAAGATTAACAAAGATTAACAAATGTATTGCTCACGGTTAGTTCATGTTAGTTAGCCTAATACATCAACTAATGTTAACAAATCAAACCATATTGTAAAGTGTTACAAACAAATAATTTACTCAGAAAACAATGAGAATGTAAGTGTGCTTACCCCATATTTTTAAGTAAGAGTGGTTAGCAAGATTTAACCTTAATAAACTACAGTATTTTCAGGTTATTTATATGACAGTGTAGATTGTGTGGAAATTACCACAAAAATAAATTTAGTTTAGACTGGAGTGAAGTGAACCAGAAAAAAAGTGCAAAGCAAGTTTTTGTTAGCTAGCTGCTAATTTTATTCAATTGTATATGGTAGAAAATTTGACTATTAGTTAAAATGAACTTTTTAATGCTACGTTTTATATTGATATGATTATAAGGATTTTATCTTACAAAGCTATGAAATCCAGTGGTAAAGTCATGTTTGTTTTTTTAAAAAGATGGCAAGAAAGGATGACAGTGTGTGTCGGCCGCCACCAAAGAACATTTCTGACCCAGGAAAAACTCTGCGGTATAAAGCGCTATAGAAATAAACGTGACTTGAATTCTACTGCAATACACCCTGTGATCTTGCACAGATTCCCACGGCTAATTCAGGAACATAAGAGAGTGATCCCTTAAACTGACAGCATTAGTGTTTTAAACTCGAACACAATCAGCAGTCAGAGAGCTGCGGGTGAGACAGTGAGGATCATGGGATCAGAAGTGTGTGTGTGTGTGTGTGTGTGTGTGTGTGTGTGTGTGTGTGTGTGTGTGTGTGTGTGTGTGTGTGTGTGTGTGTGTGTGACTGACCGTGTCCAGCGAGGCGGCGGCTCTCAGGTCCGGCAGAAATCCGACTTCTAACAGATGCAGGAGAAAGCTCTGGTCCTCGATGCCATACACACGGTCCAGAAACAGCACCATCGGGGCCTTGTGATCCGGACAGAAGCTGGCCGACACGTCAGGCTCAGTGACACTGCCGTCTGTGTGTGTGTGTGTGTGTGGTGTGTGTGTGTGTGTGTGTGTGTGTGTGTGTGTGTGTGTGTGTGTGTGTGTGTGTGTGTGTGTGTGTGTGTGTGTGTGTGTGAGAGTGTGTGTGTGTGTGTGTGTGAGGAGAGAAAGAGAGAGAGAGAGAGAGAGAGAGATGGAGAGAGGATGAGAGAGGAGAGAGAGAGAGAGAGAGAGGAGAGAGAAGAGAGAGAGAGAGAGAGAGAGAGAGAGAGAGAGAGAGAGAGAGAATCAAATCAAGTTCGTAATCAATTGTATGAATGAGTAGGACTGAATAAGGGGAATGTGGGACATGGATAGAGCAAAAGCAAATACACAATCATCACCACTATACACACACACACACCATATACACACACACAACCAACACACACACACACACACACTTACTCACACACAACACACATCACACACACACCACACATCACACACACACACTCACACTCTCATACACACTCACACATCACACACTCACTACACTTCACCACACTATCACACCACACTCACCACACTACTCACACTCCACTCACACACTCACTCACACTCACACACTACAAATCACACACTCACTCACACACTCACTTCACTACTCTCACTCACACATTTCACACTCATACACTCTCACACACACTCACTTCACTACTCACTCACTCACACATCACTCACACCTCACACACTCTCACACACACACTCACTATCTATCACACACACACACACCACACCACTCACACACCACACACACACACACCTTCACACCACACACACACACACACACACACACACACCACACACACACCACACACACACACACACACACACACACCACACACACACTCACTATCACTCTTTAACACTCGCTATCACACACTCACTATCAATATCACTATTACTATCACTATCACACACTCACTATCACTGTCACTCACTCACTTTCACTATCACACACTCACTCTCACTGTCACTATCACTATCACTCTCACTATCACTCACACTTTCACCTTCACACTCACACTATCACTATCACTCACACACTAACACTCTCACTCTCACTATCACTCACACTATCACTCTCACTTTCACTATCACTCTCACTTTCACACATTCACTCACACTATCACTATCACTCACTTTCACTATCACACATTCACTATCACCAGTGTTGGGAAGGATACTTTTAAAATGTATTTCGTTACAGAATACAGAATACATGCCCCAAAATGTAATTTGTAACGTATTCCGTTACGTTACTCAATCTGAGTAATGTATTCTGAATACTTGGATTACTTCCACATTGAATTGCATTTTATAAGTGTAGGAATGCGGAATGGTGACGCGTTGTAATATGTAGGGATGGCGCTGCCAATAAAGCACCTAAAAGCTGTCACAAAGAACTGGCAAAAGTATTGATTATGAATATGTCAAATATAGCAAGGAGATATTTTAATTGTTTATTAATAAACAAGTGTTTTCTGTCTGTGTCACTGTCGCCTGCAAAGATGAAGTTGACGATGCTGACTGGCGATCTTTGCAGTAAGCTAGTGAACGCGCCAGAGAGAAATGCGCATTTCATACAGATTACATAAGCAGAACGCAGTCTGTTTTGTTTCGTTTTGAATTGTTCTGTTTAAAATGTAGACATGTCTGTGACTGTGAGGCAAGTATAATCTTGCGCTAAGTTTCTGTTCAGAGCTCCAGTTCACTCGCCGGCGGCTCCATGTCGTGAAATATTTAGCCTACTTCATATTTATTAAATCCAGGCAATTGGTTGATGAAACATTTATGAAAATTAAGATACAATTAATACAAAACGAAATTCCCTTTAAAGAGAGCCGTTGTGCTCTCTGTTTGAGGTCTCTGTGAAAGTTTTAAAGCAGTCTTTTAGTGCCGCTTTCAGAGTGGTCATGTTCGTTACATTGTTTTTTAATTCCTTAAAAAATGCGAACGTGAAAAAATTAATAAAATTTACATTTTATGTTCTGTGGAGAGCCAACCCTTCTTCATCCGGTGGGTAGTATTACTTTTGGTTTGAGCAGAGTGTAATTCACAGTAGTAGGCTACTAAAAAATATGTTGCCACCCAAAAGTTAAAGTCACGTTTTTGTGTCACGCATGTTTATTTCCCTCATATTAAATAGAAAACGCATGTGTAGACAGATATTTTTCTAATGTCTGGACTCCTTTATTACAGGAGTATATGGATATATAAACAGACGTTTTTAAATATATTCGTATTAAATGCATTTTCTGAGAATTTCTATTTCAAGTTTTGACTGCAAATGTCGCGTCCATAACGCTGGAATTGCTCAATTTTAAAGTATTTATTTTGTGGTGTAGGTCTACATATTTTATAATGTTAACTTCAAATAATTCTTATAGTAATTTAAAGATGTGGTAGCATTGGATCTGGACGGGAAGCTTACTTTAAAATGCTTCTTCAGGTTGGAGTCTTTGGACACTGAAAGGAGCTGGTTGCTGGCAAGCAGAGGTTGCACTGCACATTTAGGCTATATTTCGTTCTCCCTTCTCTTTCTTTAATGTCAAATGCTGTTTGAATTTCCAAGATAGAAACGCATTCTTGCCCTGGCTCTGTTGTTCCGGCTCCATCTCTACTCTAGCTCCCGCTGCTCTCTTCCGACTCCATTGTGACTGATCACGCAAACCGCGCATTTTTTCGCTTTCACATTGGGGCTTCTGGGAAATGCTGAGTTGCCTTCATTTATTTAGAGAGTGAATAAACTTGTGAAACAGAGAAGTATTGTAATGTAATCCATTGATTTCAACAATGTAACTGTATTCTATTCACACTCACTCTCACTATCACACTCTCACTATCACACTATCACTCACACACTCACACTATCACTATCACACACACACACTATCATTATCACTCACACACTCACACTATCATTATCACTCACACACTCACACTATCATTATCACTCACACACTCAAACTCTCACTCTCACTATCACTCACTATCACTCTCACTCTCACTCACTCACACTCTCACTCACACTATCACTCACACACTCACACTATCACTCACACACTCACACTCTCAAAGAGTTTGTCACCTTTATTGACGGTGGGCATCTTGAGAGGGATGCTGATGATGCCGACAAGATCCTCAGTGGGAACGAGCGAGCGCAGGATCGCCCGGATCCTCAGAGCTTCACCTTTACCCTTATTGATCAGCTGAGAGACCAGATCAACATCACACACACACACTCAATCAGTCAGTCATCAGGATCGAGTGTGTGTGTGTGTGTGTGTGTGTGTGTGTGTGTGTGTGTGTGTGTGTGTGTGTGTGTGTGTGTGTGTGTGTGTGTGTGTGTGTGTGTGTGTGTGTGTGTGAGACTCACGTGCATCTCTGGAGCGCAGCGGCCCAGCAGGTCAATCAGAGCCGAGTAGAACGACAGGATCGCGTTTCCCATGTGAACAACTTCCTCTTCCTCATCGCCCTCAGTGGAGCTGCAGCAGAGAGAGGAGGATGAGTGTGTGTGTGTGTGTGTGTGTGTGTGTGTGTGTGTGTGTGTGTGTGTGTGTGTGTGTGTGTGTGTGTGTGTGTGTGTGTGTGTGTGTGTGTGTGTGTGTGTGTGTGTGTTGTGTGTGTGTGTGTGTGTGTGTGTTTGTGTGTGCAGGGCTCCAGACTAACTTTTTTTACTAGGAGCGCTGTAGCCCCTAATTTAAAATTTTAGGAGCGCAAGTTAAAAAATATAGGGGCACACCTTAAATGCAATTTATGCAATTATTCACGTTATCACCCAAAATAACTGTTTTACTGACAAATGCTTTTATAATAAATAGACTTAACATACAGAAATGACAATGTGCAGTTTTATTTTAAGTTCATAGGCCCCAGACTAACATCTGAGGGCAGCAGCACTAACTCCTACAGAAAGCACTGTGGGATGACAATAAGCATAATTTGAGGTGTAGATAAAAATAACTTTAAATATTTTAATTCATAATGTCTCAATATAAATTCAAAAGCAAAATGGGTGACAAAATAGATATTAGGGAGTGAAAATAGCCAATAAGCGTCCTCTGCAGCCACCTAATGTTTACAATGGTCATTTCATCTATTTTTATTTTTAAATAAGTGTGAGTTTTCCTACTTCTTGAAACTTTTAGTTTTATAAATGGGGACAATCTTTAAAGGATGCACAAAAAATGTTTTGGTCATCACATTTAAATATGATATAACTTTGAAGTGCTGGAAGAAGATGTGTAGTGACTGTTAGTAACCATAGTATACTATAGTAACGGTTACCAGGGGCGTAGGAATGAGTTTAACATTGGGGGGGACCAGGGGTGATTTTAGGATTTTAATTTTAGCGAGGCTCAGTCCCCAATGACAATACGGAGGGGTTTTTCTTGGCTCAAAACGAGGAGGAAGACATGAAATCCTGATCATGTACTTATTTATAAGATAATTAGAATATTATTTTTCACAGACCATAGGCTGTTATTCCCACAGTATTTTTGTGGATGTAGGCCAGTACCTCTAGGGGGGTCCCGGGGCATGCACCCCCGGAAGAAAATTTTGTACATTTTAAAGCTAAATTCATTAATCTGGTGCACTTTGAGTCATCCAAATCCACTGTTGAAAATAAATAATCCACCCGCCAATCGACGAACCTATGAATTCTCTGATTTAGATATCTGCATCTAATTTTTTCTGCATCATATTTTCTGCATCATATTGTCACTTCAACCCAAATCGGTTTATTGGAATAAACTACTTGGGTTCAATTCAACTCGACTTCAGTGGACTACATTACACATATTGTAGACATGATTCATGGGTCTTTTTTAAAATGATCTTTCTATATATTTTTTGTCTTCATTTTAAAATCTGAAAGTTCTTGTTTTAGGTTCTTCATGTGCCTATTATAGGATACCTTGTTATAGCATATATATAAAGGTTTTAATAAGTGAATAAAACGTTTTTCATTATATCTTAGAAAAACATTAAGAGAACGTTTATATAGCCTAATGGGAGAATTGAGCGTTTGAATGACGTTCTTATAACCAAGCAAGAACGTTAATACAATGTTTATATAAAGGGAGAATTGAACGTTCTTATAACCTAAAATTGTTAACTGGGGAAGAGGAGAGATTCATGATTGCACTGAACACGTTTTAAGTGCGGCATATTCTCTGAGCGAGCCCAGAGAGAGAATTCCTACAAGAGAAGTGTAGCCTATCTGAGAGCGCGCGCGGGAGATTCGCGCTCGGCACATCATATTCCGCGCGCGAGCAGAGAGATTCACGCTCGCGCATTATATTAATGTCCTTTCGCGCTACAATAATGCGCTCTCGACCTTTGGATAGTGAAACCAATCAAATACGTGTGTCTCACGGCCAATGCGTGAGAGTTGGCAAATATTTTTGTCTTCCGCGGTGTCATTTTTGGGTGGGACAAATGCGACTGTCTTCAATATTGGGGGTTCCTACGCCCCTGACGGTTACTATCCGATGATGGACAACGTTTTGCCATTTGGTCGCAGTCTGGAGCCCTGGTGTGTGTCTTGTACGTCACTATTGTGATAGTCACTATCACAATCACACTATCACACAATCACAACCACTATCACACAATCACACAACCACTATCACACAATCACAATCAAAAATCACACTATAACTCACACTATCACAACCACACATCAGACTATAACAACCACAATCACAATCACTATCACACTATCACTGACACATAAACATACACACACACAATCACTCACACTATTACTATCACACTCTCACACACACTCTCACTATTACTCAAACTTTCTCACACACACTTACACACTCTCACTTACTCTCTCTCTCATAAACACACACACACTCACAACACACACACACACACACACATACGCGTCTGAAGCGTGAGCCGGGCATGTGCTGGGCAGATCCAGCGCCGGGTTCTCTGAGATGTTGATGGCCTCCTTCATGGCCGCCAGAAGCCCGTGTCCTCCTTCTCCTCTCAGAGCCGGTCCGAAACACTCGGGTCGCCGGATCAGGAGCTTCACCACCACACTCGAGTTCTCCTCCACACTCTCTCCTGCACACACACACACACACACACAGTTTAACATGCCAGTCGGAATCATTACAAAGGTTTTTATGTTTTTCAAAGACTGTGTGTGTGTGTGTGTGTGTGTGTGTGTGTGTGTGTGTGTGTGTGTGTGTGTGTGTGTGTGTGTGTGTGTTGTGTGTGTGTGTGTTGTGTGTCTGTGTGTCTGTGTGTCTGTGTGTCTGTGTGTCTGTGTCTGTGTGAGAGAGGGCACGTTTTGCTATACTTCTAAAGACCAAATGCCCCCACAATGATAGTAAAACTTGAGATTCTGTACTTTGTGAGACTTTTGCTGGTCCTCACATGGTAAATTTATTAATAATAAAAAATATTTTTTTGAAAATGTAAAAAATGCAGAAAGTTTTGTGTGAAGGGTAGGTTTAGGGGTCAGGTTAGTGTGTGTGTGTGTGTGTGTGTGTGTGTGTGTGTGTGTGTGTGTGTGTGTGTGTGTGTGTGTGTGTGTGTGTTAGTGATAGTAATTGTGATGAGTTATAGTGATAGTGTGTGTGATGGGAAGGTTAAGGGGTCGGGTTAGTGTCTGTGTGTGTGTGTGTGTGTGTGTGTGTGTGTGTGTGTGTGTGTGTGTGTGTGTGTGTGTGTGTGTGTGTGTGTTAGTATTTACCGTTAACAAACACAGCGAACCGCAGGAATGACAGGTAGCGCTCGCCCTCGATCGGGTTCCAGCCAATATCTGGATATCCTTTGACCAAGAGCATTGGACAACTCTGCAGACCACAGCCGGCCAGATACGTCACCACCTGCACACACACACACACACACACACACACACACACACACACACACACACACACACACACACACACACACACACACACACACACACACACACACACACACACACACACACACACACACACACACACACACACACAAGAATCACACCAGCATCATAACACACAACATGTCGAATGCTCAAATGAGCAGACTAAAGCTGCATTCTGTAATAATGACAGCTAGTGGTGGAAATAGGAACTACAGTCCACATTCAAAATATCAGAGATCGTTGTTTCACTCATGTGGGTTGCCAGTTTGAGGACACACAACAGGAACGAGCGCAATTGACAACGAGAGCCATGGAGACTTACACACTGTAACTTAATGAGTTGATTTATCCGCGTTTTAATAAGCTCTCGTTTATAGACATTTTTAGATGGAGACCGAGGCTTTTTAGGTTATTAGAGTGTAAACACCATGATGATATTAGAGTGTAAACACACATTGATGTTATTAGAGTGTAAACACACAGTGATGTTATTAGAGTGTAAACACACCTTGATGATATTAGAGTGTAAACACACACCATGATGATATTAGAGTGTAAACACACCATGATGATATTAGAGTGTAAACACACCATGATGATATTAGAGTGTAAACACACCATGATGATATTAGGGTGTAAACACAACATGATGATATTAGAGTGTAAACACACACCATGATGATTAGAGTGTAAACACACCATGATGATTAGAGTGTAAACACACCATGATGATATTAGAGTGTAAACACACCATGATGATATTAGTGTGTAAACACACCATGATGTTATTAGAGTGTAAACACACCATGATGATATTAGAGTGTAAACACACACCATGATGATTAGAGTGTAAACACACCATGATGATATTAGAGTGTAAACACACACCATGATGATTAGACTGTAAACACAACATGATGATATTAGAGTGTAAACACACACCATGATGATATTAGAGTGTAAACACACCTTGATGATATTAGAGTGTAAACACACACCATGATGATATTAGAGTGTAAACACACCATGATGATATTAGAGTGTAAACACACCATGATGATATTAGAGTGTAAATGCACACCATGATGATATTAGAGTGTAAACACACCATGTTGATTATAGTGTAAACACACCATGATGACATTAGAGTGTAAACACACCATGATGTTATTAGAGTGTAAACAAACCATGATGATATTAGTGTAAACACACCATGATGATATTAGGGTGTAAACACACACCATGATGATATTAGAGTGTAAACACACCCTGATGATATTAGAGTGTAAACACACCATGGTGATATTAGAGTGTAAACACAACCATGATGATATTAGAGTGTAAACACACACCATGATGATATTAGAGTGTAAACACACCATGTTGATTATAGTGTAAACACACCATGATGACATTAGAGTGTAAACACACCATGATGTTATTAGAGTGTAAACAAACCATGATGATATTAGTGTAAACACACCATGATGATATTAGGGTGTAAACACACACCATGATGATATTAGAGTGTAAACACACCCTGATGATATTAGAGTGTAAACACACCATGATGATAATAAAGTGTAAACACACCATGATGATAATAAAGTGTAAACACACCATGATGATATTAGAGTGTAAACACACCATGATGATATTGAAGTGTAAACACACCATGATGATATTAGAGTGTAAACACACCATAATGATATTAGAGTGTAAACACACCTTTATGATATTAGAGTGTAAACACACACCTTGATGATATTAGTGTAAACACACCATGATGATATTAGAGTGTAAACACACCATGATGATATTAGAGTGTAAACACACACCATGATGTTATTAGAGTGTAAACACACACCATGATGATATTAGAGTGTAAACACACACCATGATGTTATTAGAGTGTAAACACACCATGATGATATTAGAGTGTAAACACACCATGATAATATCAGAGTAAACACACCATGATGATATTAGAGTGTAAACACACCATGATGATATTAGAGTGTAAACACACCATGATGATATTAGATACACACTATAATCATATTAGAGTGTAAACACACACCATGATGTTATTAGAGTGTAAACACACACCATGATGATATTAGAGTGTAAACACACACCATGATGGTATTAGAGTAAACACACCATGATGATATTAGTGTAAACACACCATGATGATATTAGAGTGTAAACACACTAGGGGTTGAACGACTTCAGATTTTTTGAAGTCGACTATTATGACATCAAAGTCGAGTCGACGTCGACTAGTCGATGACGTCATTCATAAAAACACAAAACATGGGACTGCTTTGCAACATGCCACAATTTGCAATTAATTAACAGAAAATTATACAGATGCTGACAGCTCATAATGGGGCCGTTTACACCTGGACACTTCATGCGTTTTTACTGATCTGATTTATCAAAACGATTAAATTTACACATAAAATATGTTTTCGCAAAACGGATATAAATCCGATCTTCAAACAACGCGCTATATATGCAGATTTAACGGATTTCACGTCACCAACAGTAATGTGCTGCATTTTATTGATCATCAGCTCATTTCAAAATCAAAGACGCAATAAGAGAGACAGCACTGGTAAGATTATTTTGTTTCTTTTAACGAAGATGATTGTGTGTTATGCGTCTGCGACTTACTTTCACTTTGATTTGCGATAGTTTGCACGTTGCCTTGATGAATAGACAATCAGCTGCTCATCTGCGGCGATGCGTGTTGCAGCTTCATCGCTATAATACGCTCTCACATGCTCTCACATGTTTATTTTTAGCATTTTTTGGAGAAGTCCAATTTACATATGTGGTTTCAACATCCAGATGCATTTACACTTGTCCAGTTTCGTCTGTTAAGCGGCCCAGACCTCCTCCTGAAGTGGTTTGAGCGATCGGATTTAAATCCGTCTCGAATGCGTTTCAGATGGCATTTACAGCCCGCTGTTTACATCATCATAATCATGATTATGATCGTATTAGTGATGCGCAGATCCATCCAAGTAATAATATTCCAATTAATTGCGGGTAAATTAGAGGTAGGCTACATCAATATGTTATATAAATGAAAAACATAATGTTTTAATGATTTTAATAAAGAGACTGAACTCTAATTTCCTGGTAAAACAGTGAGCGTGCGTCATGCTTTTACTTTCGTTTTCAACAATATGTGTTAGTAAAGTATTTACACACACTTAATGTACCAATGCTGCTTTCTTGCTGCAATAATCCTCTGGGCTCTTCATCTGTTGTCGTCTGCAACATGTTAGTATCAAAATTAGCGCATTCATAGTGTCACATGATCAACGCGACTAGTCGACGTCAAGCTTAAAGCGTCGCGGCATTGCATTAAGGTCGACTAGTCGACTAATCGACTAGTCGGTTCAACCCCTAAAACACACACCATGATGATATTAGAGTGTAAACTAGAGTGTAAACACACACCATGATGATATTAGAGTGTAAACACACACCATGATGATATTAGAGTGTAAACACACACACATGATGATATTAGAGTGTAAACACACACCATGATGTTATTAGAGTGTAAACACACACCATGATGATATTAGAGTGTAAACACACACCATGATGATATTAGAGTGTAAACACACACCATGATGATATTAGAGTGTAAACACACACCATGATGATATCAGAGTAAACACACCATGATGATATTAGAGTGTAAACACACCATGATGATATTAGAGTGTAAACACACACCATGATGATATCAGAGTAAACACACCATGATGATATTAGAGTGTAAACACACCATGATGATATTAGAGTGTAAACACACCATGATGATATTAGATACACACTATAATCATATTAGAGTGTAAACACACCATGATGATATTAGAGTGTAAACACACACCATGATGATATTAGAGTGTAAACACACACCATGATGATATTAGAGTGTAAACACACACCATGATGATATTAGAGTGTAAACACACACCATGATGATATTAGAGTGTAAACACACCATGATGATATTAGAGTGTAAACACACACCATGATGATATTAAGAGTGTAGACACACACCATGATGATATTAGAGTGTAAACACACACCACGATGATATTAGAGTGTAAACACACCATGATGATATTAGAGTGTAAACACACCATGATGATATTAGAGTGTAAACACAACATGATGATATTAGAGTGTAAACACAACATTAATAATATTAGAGTGTAAACACACATCATGATGATATTAGAAAAAAACACACCATGATGATATTAGAGTGTAAACACACACCATGATGATATTAGAGTGTAAACACACCTTGATGATATTAGAGTGTAAACACACCTTGATGATATTAGAGTGTAAACACACACCATGATGATATTAGAGTGTAAACACACACCATGATGATATTAGAGTGTAAACACACACCATGATGATATTAGAGTGTAAACACACCTTGATGATATTAGAGTGTAAACACACACCATGATGATATCAGAGTAAACACACCATGATGATATTAGAGTGTAAACACACCATGATGATATTAGAGTGTAAACACACACCATGATGATATCAGAGTAAACACACCATGATGATATTAGAGTGTAAACACACCATGATGATATTAGAGTGTAAACACACCATGATGATATTAGATACACACTATAATCATATTAGAGTGTAAACACACCATGATGATATTAGAGTGTAAACACACACCATGATGATATTAGAGTGTAAACACACACCATGATGATATTAGAGTGTAAACACACACCATGATGATATTAGAGTGTAAACACACACCATGATGATATTAGAGTGTAAACACACCATGATGATATTAGAGTGTAAACACACACCATGATGATATTAAGAGTGTAGACACACACCATGATGATATTAGAGTGTAAACACACACCACGATGATATTAGAGTGTAAACACACCATGATGATATTAGAGTGTAAACACACCATGATGATATTAGAGTGTAAACACAACATGATGATATTAGAGTGTAAACACAACATTAATAATAGAGTGTAAACACACATCATGATGATATTAGAAAAAAACACACCATGATGATATTAGAGTGTAAACACACACCATGATGATATTAGAGTGTAAACACACCTTGATGATATTAGAGTGTAAACACACCTTGATGATATTAGAGTGTAAACACACACCATGATGATATTAGAGTGTAAACACACACCATGATGATATTAGAGTGTAAACACACACCATGATGATATTAGAGTGTAAACACACCTTGATGATATTAGAGTGTAAACACACACCATGATGATATTAGAGTGTAAACACACACCATGATGATATTAGAGTGTAAACACACACTATGATGATATTAGAGTGTAAACACACCTTGATGTTATTAGAGTGTAAACACACCTTGATGATATTAGAGTGTAAACACACACCATGATGATATTAGAGTGTAAACACACACCATGATGATATTAGAGTGTAAACACACACTATGATGATATTAGAGTGTAAACACACCTTGATGATATTAGAGTGTAAACACACACACCATGATGATATTAGAGTGTAAACACACACCATGATGATATTAGAGTGTAAACACACCTTGATGATATTAGAGTGTAAAAACACCATGATGATATTAGAGTGTAAAAACACCATGATGATATTAGAGTGTAAAAACACCATGATGATATTAGAGTGTAAACACACCATGATGATATTAGAGTGTAAACACACCATGATGATATTAGAGTGTAAACACACACCATGATGATATTAGAGTGTAAACACACCATGATGATATTAGAGTGTAAACACACCATGATGATATTAGAGTGTAAACACACACCTTGATGATATTAGAGTGTAAACACACACCATGATGATATTAGAGTGTAAACACACACCATGATGATATTAGAGTGCAAAATCGCCTGCCCGACGTCCCTGGGCTATTGTGTTTTCAAGTCGGGCTACCAAAATGCATAACTGGCCTGCCCGACGGGCTATCTGAAATAGTGTAATCAAATCCCCCTAAACTTCTGCCTCGCCCCCCTAAAAATGTGTGATTAAGTGTAAGCTACACAAATTCGTGTTCGCTTCAGTCTTGTTATAATCAGATTCAGCGCGTTCATCTTCAATCCACAGCGGCGCGCGAGTAGACTGTACGTTAGAAAAAGAGGACTGTGTGTGTGTGTGTGTGTGTGTTCATCTGAGCCTCATTGGTCTGTCACTGCTCGTCAATGTCAGAATATTTGAGATGACCAATCAAATCAAAGTAGGCGCCTAGGCGGGCTTTATGTTCACAGACGCTGCTGAGCGCGAATTTTAGCTGAGTGACTGACGCTTCAGTTTATGGTCAAATGCGAGATAAGATGTAAGTAGCTAAACTAAACATTTCATATTTGACAGTTTTTTAGGTCATAAATGTTAAACGAATGGCAAAAATAATCAGGCAAACTAATATACTGAAAATAGGCTTATGTAACGTGATTCATGTAATGTAATGTAATAATTAGTTTGTGAGGTGACAAGAAACATTAACAAAGCCGTTTGCATCATGTTGGACACAAGATTAATAATGAATGTGTACATGTTGAGAATTAATATAATACAATTTGTAGCCTTCAGTAAATTAAAAAAGTTCATTTTTCGGAGGGGAAGAGACAGGGCAAAATGAGGAGACTGAGAGAAAAAGAAAGAGTGATGGAGATGATAGAGCAGGTATTGACAATCTACTCTCACGTGGTTTTAAAGCAATTTCTTATCCTTTTTTGGCCTTCAAATGTCTTGAAATGCACATGTCAAAGAAATAAAAAATTTGAACCCCTGACAACCTTAAATTTAGGACCTCTGTGATTATATAGCCCTGTCTACGGCCCTGTGTTAGGAATAAGATCAATAATGAATGTGTATATATTGTGAATGTATTTAATAAACTTAGTTAGGCTACCTAGCTTTTCTAGTAGCTTTCAGTAAAGGAACGCTTCTGAGAAAATTATTCAAAAATCAACCTATCAGTATGTTTACCCACACACACTATGTTTACTTTCTTCACTGACATAAGGAAAATAATCAGCTGCATGGGATGTTTTTAAAGTTATTGTTATCCATTTTTTTGGGATATGTACCTAGATCAGAGAAATAAAAAAATTCTCGAACCCTAACTAGCCTATACCTCACATCCGGGACCTCAGTAATTATAAAACCCTGCCATGCATGTTAGTGAAACTAGTTAATAGTGAGCATTAGACACAAAACTAAAGTGTTAACTTTTTTAGTCATACCCTCATTGGGGGCTGAGCCACAGACTGATCCATGTTCATACTGGTCACACACATTTCAGTTCAGTTACAACCAGATGCATATTTGTATTGATGATTCTAATTTGATTATTTTATATCCAATTGTTGATATTTGTGTTTTGAAAAAGTTTTTGATTGATGTTTGACTCCTAACCAATTTTCTACATTAAAAATTGTCTTTTTATTTGGGCTAGTAAAATTAATTTTGGGCTACCAAAATCTGAAGAGTGCCTGCCCGAAGGGCTACCAGCGATTTTCAAATTTTGCGAGCCCTGGAGTGTAAACACACCATGATGATATTAGAGTGTAAACACACACCTTGTCCAGGTCGGGCTCCTCCAGCGCGAGTGCTAGGCCGTTGTTGTCCATCACTGATGAAGCCGCTACATCTAAAGGAGTGGATCCTCTCATGGCCGGAGACGCTGTCAACGCAAACACACACACACACACTCACATGGACTGCACAGGAAACGCAAACCAAGCAGTAAATCAGAAAAATGTTAAGGGTAAATAATTTTATAATATAAACAAAACCCTTATAATCAAAAAATCGTAAAATGTAAGATTTAATTATTTAAAAATAAAAACAAATCAAAATAACTTAAAAAACTAATCTTTAAATCATAAACATATAAAATTAAAATAAATGATTTAAAAAATAATAATTAAACACTAATACATAATAAAGCACTCACTAATAAATGATAAAATAATTTTAAAATAAAAAATAATACTATAAATTAATAACATCATAAAAATGTCAAATTAAAATAAATTAATACTTTAAAAATAAAAACAATTCAAATAAAACACTACTAAATAATTAAGACAAATCAAATCATTTGAAAATATCAAACAACATCATACACATTAAATCATAAAAATGTAAAACTAAAATAAATAATTTTAAAAA
>CM070832.1:1229205-1264205 GCA_036326025.1 Chrosomus eos
GACTGCGACCAAAAGGTTGCATTTAGAGACCTTTGTTAAAAAAAAAAACTAAATTTTGTTAGAAGTCACACTAGTGCCATCTATTGCATATGAGAATCATCAAACTGCAAACGAAATGAAAGAGCAACACAACCGGGCTACTGATATAATAATATACTGTATATAATATACTGTATATAGACCATATTTGGCTCCGCCCCTTTTCAGCGCCGCACTCGTTGTCTTTTGTCTTCCGGTCTGTATTTTCACAGCGATCTTGAGTATTTATGAACGAACGGCTGGTTTTAAAATCTTCCCGGTCTACTGAAATTTGTTAAGACATCTGCTTTAAACATTACAATCCTCACATAGGTGCAATTTGCGGGTGTAACGGGTGGGACATGTCCCCACCACTTTTTGCCAGGGTCGATTGTGTCCCCACCAGTGATGCGCAGGTTCATCCTAAATGAGCGGTCACCCGCGGCTACGAGTCATCCAAAAATATTTTAAATGATATTCAGGTCGCGGTCGGGTCGTTTGAAATATATGCCAATTAAACCTTTGTAATTTATATACTACTAGACACAATTTTCAATGAAATACATAGGCCTACACTTTATTGACTGAATAACTGGCGCGAAGATGACGCACAAGCTGCCTACTAATACAAGTGGGAAATCCTTATTTACCTTTTCAATGTTGAGCGTTATTAACTTTTGAATAAATGCTGACGCGGAACAAAATGCCGATTTCCCAAAACGTTGAACTGAGCAATGCCATTGTACCATTTTATAGGCTACTTTTAAACGCATATAGCTCAGTAATGTCAGTTTGATGTATTTTCTGAGAGGGGGCGGGATTTTTGTTGGGAAAGTTGGGGGAGAGACGCACACTTCGATTAGACTGGATAAACACATGCAGCATCTTAATTGTTAAGAAAATGAAACGAAATAAATTAATAAATTAAGCCTTCATTACATAAAACTAGGCTATATCACAGCATTCAGAAAAAGAACAGTGTCAGGAAGTGGGTCGGGTACAATATTTCTTTTCTTTTTTTTGCGGTCTGAGTTGTGGGCGGGTTAGTTGAAAACGTCGGTTGGATGCGGGTTGTTTATACATTGACCGGCGCATCACTGGTCCCTACCAATTTTGAAACATCTTGCGGCACGGATGTACCAATACAAATAAATAAAACATCTCCATCTACTGCTAGTAGAGCATTCATTTTGTTCGTTTGATAAATAAGAGGCGATCTGAAATGTGTTGTTTTTGAAATCAAGTGGCCAAAGTGCTTGTGTCCGCTGCGATCAGTGGCGTGGATGCAGTGTTCAGTGACTCGCACACAGTCTTCACACGGACACGCACTTCAATCCGTGGCGGAGAGACTCTCAATTCGTTAAAAAAATTATACTACTTAGTGCGGATTAGAACCCAGAACATCTGACACGCTTGGCAAAAGTTCTGCCACTGGACCATTTCTCACCTCTAACAACATATATTAGATCTCATTAATCGACAAATTAAACACAATGTACTATTGTATACTATGTACCCCCCCCCCCACACACACACACACACCTACCCGTCCCACCCACTTTTTAAAACAAAGTTACGCCACTGAATCCTCATGATAACTTCCGTTAACTTTACATTAAGTAAATCCACTTCAAAAGCTAATTACTCCTGGACAGCAACGCCAAAGAAATATACAGAGCGACCGCAAAAAACGAAGTTCAAAGACCTTGTTTCTCTGGCGCATAAGGTCTATAATGCAGGAAAGAATGTAGATGCATTGAAGGAGTGTGGTTGGCTGATCTTAAAAGCAGAAAACAGCAAACATAACCCATATTTGGGTTATCTAGAGCTTGATTTCAATATCCTTAAGCAAATTCTTCAAAAGCAGGAGTTGTTGGTGTGAAAGACACATAAATGTAGTGTAGATGTAGATGTTGGAGCGCATGGTCACCCGAGGCCGTGGATCATCAGCTGCTCCTCCTCTTTGCCCATGCGTACGCTGAGCAGCGAGCGGATCTGACCCAGCGACGCCAGCAGGTTGATGGTGTCGTGGACCGAGGCGGCGCTGATGCTGTAGGTCTTCCTCATGGCTCTGAGAAGCTCCCCGATGCTGTCGTACTGCCGTCTCAGCAGACTGAACATCACTCGCACCAGCTCCGGGTCCTGGATGTGTGTCTCCTGAGCCCAGCTCACCATCGTCTGAGAGATCAGCTCCTTCAGGTTCGCTTCACACACACACACACACACACACACACACACACACACACACACACACACACACACACACACACACACACACACACACACACACACACACACACACACACACACACACACACACACACACACACACAACACACACACACACCAGAGGATCGTAAGAAGCGTTTATACCAGTAGTTCTCAAAGTGGGAAAGCACACTGTCAAGTCAAGTCTTCTTCAGTTATACAGTGCTTCTAACAATATGGACTGTTTCAAAGCAGATTTACAGTGATAATAGGAACATAAAGAAAAATTAAATATATACAGGTTAAACTTTAAAAAAATTAAAAGTTGGCCCATGTTTGGCCCCGCCGCCCCCTTTATGCTTTTCCCCCTGTCTCACTCCTGCCTCAGGTGTTGGAGCGAATCAGGAGGGAGGGATGCCCAGTGCTACTCATAGCTCCGCTCTGGACAAACCAGTCGTGGTTCCCTGTCCTGATGCAGCTGACCAGCGCTGCTCCATGGCCTTTACCGTTGAGGAGAGACCTCCTCTCTCATGGGGGAAGGCTCGATTTGGCATCCTCGCCCGGATTTGTGGTCCCTGCATGCATGGGCCATCAACGGGTACCCGCTGACCTCCCAGAGGGAGTGTTAAACACGATCGCGCAGGCTAGAGCCCCGTCTACCAGACGGCTCTACTCCTCGAAGTGGTCTGTGTTCTCTGCTTGGTGTCAAGCGCAGGGCTTTTCACCTGTAGACTGCGGGGTTACGGAAGTGCTTTCCTTCCTTCAGGAGCTACTGGATAAGGGCAGGTCCCCTTCCACGCTCAAAGTATACGTGGCGGCCATAGCAACGTTTGCAAAACCGGTGTCTGGCCAGTCACTAGGAAAAAGCGACTTAGTCGTGCGTTTCCTTAGAGGAGCTCGGAGGCTAAACCCTCCCAGGCCCCCTTCAGTCCCGACATGGGACCTTTCCACGGTCTTGGAGGCCATGAAAGGCGCCCCATTCGAGCCAATCCAGTCGTCAGACATGAAACACTTGTCTTTCAAGACAGCATTTCTTATGGCTCTCGCTTCAGTGAAGCGCGTAGGGGACTTGCAAGCGCTCTCAGTAAGCGCGTCATGCATGGAGTTTGGACCTAATGACTCAAAGGTCATACTCAAACCGAAGCACAGTTACGTGCCGAAATCCCTCAACACACCGTTCAGGGCCCAGGTGATTTCCCTGTCTGCCCTTCCGGTTCTCAATGAGGAGAAGGACGCGAGTCTCCTTTGCCCTGTCAGGGCACTAAGGGCTTATGTGTCCCGCTCGTCTGGTTTCAGACAGACTGAGCAGCTTTTCGTTTCGTTTGGCGGCCGTGCTAAGGGACTTGCCGCGTCGAAACAGAGCCTATCCAGATGGATAGTCGGTGCCATAGCGCTGGCTTACACTTCTAAGGGCCTACAGTGCCCTTTGGGTGTTAGAGCGCACTCCACAAGAGGCATGGCCTCCTCGTGGGCATGGTCTAGCGGGGTTACCCTGCAAGATATTTGTATGGCCGCGGGCTGGGCCTCGCCGTCTACATTTATAAAATACTATAATCTGGAGGTCCCCGCTTTACAAGCTAAGCTTTTGGCGGTATAAAATTCAGTGCTATCTGCCCGCTGTGCGGCTCGGATACTGAGTTTGACCTGCGTATTGCTCACTGACCGGTACAGCAGCTCATTAAAAAGTTGACACACTTGTGGCCACCCAGTTCAGGCTGAATGTTCACCCTGACGGTATGGTTTATTTGTCATATGATTAGCTCCTTTCGGATGCTATTTACAGGGAATGATGCTTCTAGCCTCTCTTCCCTCACTCTCTGTGAGTTTATGGTGATTATGCACTATATGCGCCCCGGGCTTCGGCCCCTGGGACTCTGGTGTTGGATCCCTACCAGCACGGCGTGTTGCATTGTGTTCCCCATAGCGTAAGATATTACGCAGTACGAGAGATACTCTCGTAAGAGAACGTACTCGGTTACTAACGTAACCTCGGTTCTCTCTAGAGAGGGAACGAGTACTGCGTATCTTGCCGTGCTTGGAATACGCTCTGGTTCGCTTCGGCGATGAAAACCGACGTAAGAGCAGCTATCGAGCCTAGATATAGGGCGAGACCACCCCTTTCTGGCGGGACGTGACGATATGGGCGCGAAAGGCCCCCATTCGTCGTGACGTCACGCAGAGCCTCTCTCGATAGGCTGCTGCTATTGCCGCAGAGCAGCCAATAGGCGCGCGAGCTGTCTCGCCTAGGTCTGCTTGCTGCTGCAAAGCGTTTTACATCAATAAAAAATTAAGGATAATTTTTGGCTTCAATATCTCGTGGAAAAGAGTTTTCCCCATAGCGTAAGATATTACGCAGTACTCGTTCCCTCTCTAGAGAGAACCGAGGTTACGTTAGTAACCGAGTACGTTTTATAGGGCAGCCAATCAGAGGAAAATAAGTGTTTTATAGACCAGCCAATCAGAGGAAAATAAATGTTTTATAGACCAGCCAATCAGAGGCAGCGCTGATGAACGATCCCACTGAGAATTCAAAAACGCTGAGCTCAGGAGACACACATGGGATTGAACCTGTGTGTGTGTGTGTGTGTGTGTGTGTGTGTGTGTGTGTGTGTGTGTGTGTGTGTGTGTGTGTGTGTGTGTGTGTGTGTGTGTGCGCGCGCGCGCGCGCGGTGTGTGTGTGTGTGTGTGTGTGTGTGTGTGTGTGTGTGTGTGTGTGTGTGTGTGTGTGTGTGTGTGTGTGTAGGGGAAAATGCTTCAATCAGCAAAGTCAGCATACAGTAATAGAGCAACTTTCACGGATAAAACCTAAAAAACTGTTTAAATTAATCTCACTAAAACATGTCCAGGTCAAAATTAAAAAAATAAAAAATATTTTTGATCCTCTAAAACACACAGATGGTGCCGTGACCCTGTGACCTCAGTTTTGCTTACAGGGAGCGGTTTGTTCTTTCTCTGTGGGTTCAGCTTCAGATTTCTGCGGTTGACCTTTGATCTTATAGATCAGGGCGAGTAGACGACCTTTAATAGACGTGTCCTGATGCTCCTCGTCTTCTTCCACCGGGATCCCTGCAGAGAAACAGACGAGACACTCATTCTCCTGCCGACACATTTTACCCCCAGTGACATCACTGTCTCGTCTGAAGCTCCACAGAAGCAGAGCTCATTATTATTCAACATCTGAGAGATTCACAAACACAAGCATCCACGTCAGTCGCACCATCAGTTCAGCATCACTATCTGTGTTTCTGTCCTAAGCTGACAACAACTTCACGTATGCACAAAATTGGAATATGGCATACAACATTAGTGAATAACGCATTTTTATGTGCATCCCAAAATTTGCATAAAAAAGGTGGATGGATGCATGAACTAATCCAGATTCCACAACAGGGATTCAACATGACTTAAACTGCTTTAAAATAAGACTAAACAAGCATTAAGTATAAGATAAAACAACTCAAGGTATTCAAAAAAATCAAGGTATTTCTATTTTTAATTCACCCCCTAAAGAACTGTTTTTGAACTAGACTCAAATGGTGTTAAAAACATTGATCTATGAAGAAGCCTCGTTTTATAATTGTGATTTCTAGATCTGTAAATGTCAGTAAAAGAAGAACATTCAGTAAAACATTACAATAATTAGATAATGTTAACTAACAATGAGCATTTGTTTCAGTTTGTTTAATGTTAGCTAATAAAAATACAAATGTTCAGAAAACAAATGTAAAGAATTCATGTCAGCTCAGATCCATTAAATAATAATATTTAAAAATGCAACTTTTGATTCTAATAATGTATTGGTAAAATGTTGAATTTAACATGGATTAAGATTAATAAGTATTGTTCATTGTTATTTCATTTTACAAATGTAAAGTGTCACCAAAAATTCAGCTTCTAAAGTTAATGCTTTTATTTTAACACTAGAAGTTCAGTAAAACCATCAAAATATGAGGAAAATATTACAAATTTTAAATGAGGGAAGAAAACACTAAACTTGGTTAACGCATTTATCTGACAAAATTACTAGGCAAAAACTGCAAATACAGGTTTAATTTTACAATGTAAAAATAGTGCATAGAGAAACAAAAAAGGAAAAGCAAACATAATCAGTTATTAATATTTCATTGGTTTTCTCTCATTTTTGCATGTGTTGATGATTTCTTTGTTTGACAGGCTGGACAAAAATGATGCTGCACAAATTGGGATTTTTTTTGCGTAATGAAATAAAAAAAGGACTCAAGCATAACTCTGCAATATGATGATATATTTGTATATCTGTATAATGAGAGGATTGTGTTGAGGAGCTGATATCTGTATAATGATTGTGTTGAGGAGCTGATATCTGTATAATATATCTGTATAATATATTTGTATAATATATCTGTATAATGAGAGGATTGTGTTGAGGAGCTGATATCTGTATAATATATCTGTATAATATATTTGTATAGTATATCTGTATAATGATTGTGTTGAGTAGCTGACCGCAGTGCAGACGCAGCTCTCCGTGGAAGTCGTACAGCTCCTCCTGGATGTCCTCGGGACAGGGACAGTCTTCACCCATGTTGAAGTTTAACAGCATGTTAATCTGAGAGAAACAGGGATTTAACAAGAAACAGGGATTTAACGAGACACTGAAGAGCACATGCATGTTTACTGGCTTATGTTTGCAATCGCACTGCAATTTCTGTCAAATCTACCAGAATAACTTTTTGCAGTTCAACCTTTAGACAATCTGCTTTTTCTTTTAAAGCCACTACACAGTGGACAACATGTGTTTTGTGTATGTGTGTGGGGGGGGTGGGGGAGTGTTATTTGTATGTTTTTTTTTAATTTTTATTATTGTACGCTGCCAGGGGACTGCAGATGTAGATTAGCCTGATGGCTATGTAACTTTAGTTAAATGACATGGGTAAATTGTACATCACAATGACATGTACAATTGTACACACACACACACACACACACACACACACACACACACACAACACACACACACACACACACACACACACACACACACACACCACTCCACACACCACCTCCACACTCACTCACTCACACTCACACACTCTCTCACTCACTCCACATCACTCTCACACTCACTCTCACACTCACTCTCTCACACTCACTCATCTCTCACACTCCACTCACTCTCACCACTCACTCACTCACTCCACTCACTCCACTCACTCACTCACTCACTCACTCACTCACTCACTCACTCACTCACTCATCACTCAACTCACACTCACTCACTCACTCACTCACTCACTCACTCACTCACTCACTCACTCCACTCACCACTCACATCTCTCACACTCACACTCACTCACTCTCCCTCACACTCACACACTCAACACACTCTCTCTCACACTCACTCAACTCACCACACTCTCACACTCACACTCTCTCTCACACTCTCACTCACACTCTCACTCTCACTCTAACTCACACTCACACACACTCTCACTATCACTATCACACTCACACTCTCTCACTATCACTATCACTCACTCTCTATATTCTGTAAATCAGCTTATAAACGGTGTGTATTGTGAAAAGCGCTGAACAGTTTTGAGCACCTGTTCCTGTGGCGGAGAGCGAAACTCTTTGGTCTTCTTAGCGGTGACGGCGGCGGACATGTTGAGCGCTAGCATCAGCTCATTATAGCGAAACTTCTGGTTGTACTGCAGCTTTGAGACGAAGCTGTCAGAGAAAGATACGATGGCTTCGATGCGATGCCTCAGCTCACAGTCACAGAAGTAGTGGAGCAGCTCACACATCTGCACACACAATCACACAACAGACCAGTGCATTTACACAACATTCACATTTAGCAGACGCTTTTATCCACAGTGACTATAAACACCAGTAGCCCTTATACTGTACACTTGGGGGGGGGGGGTCTTTTTTTCTCACACAACAATGTCCAGACACAAACTATTCTTGCACTAAAATATGTTGGTTGTCTTTACATTAGAATAATAATATTTCATATAATCTAGATATTAAATAAATAGCATTCAATACAAAATTAATAAGTCACATATAAACTGTGATAATGTTAGAAATGTTGAGGGTGTCTGAATAACATTTTGGTTTAAAGTCTGAAGATCTCACCTGTCGTTTGACAGACTCGGGAAGCTTCTTCTCTAACAGTCCCTTCACGAGTGTTTTCCCGTCTCGAGCCTCTTCTTCTCCGGCCTCCACCGCCTTCTCCTCGGCTCCGGTCAATCCCTCCTTCATCCCGTCCTCCTGGCGTTCCCCGAACACGTCGGGCTCGATGAGCATCAGGATCTTGTGCACGTCTCGGCTGCTCAGGACACCCATGGTGAGGAGTGTCCCGATGAGACGAAGGATGGGAACGAACTGATACTCCACGCTCCCGCCCACCGGATCCCGGATGTGATCTCCTCCGCCCTGGACCGCCTCCGTCAGCATGAGGATCGCCTTCTCCTGAGCAACACAACACAGAAAACCTTACTTATAAAGCACTTCAAAACAACCGAAGCGCTCTACAGAAAAAAAAATAAACAAAAAACAGTTCTGTTGTTTTGTTTTATTTTGTGTCTTTTTGGAGTTTTATTTTTGTGTTTTGTTTTTATTCTGTAGTTTTTATGTTTTAATGGAAAACCCGCCACTGCTTTTATACCTTCAGCACATCGAGCGGGATCTCGGGGCTGTACAAATAATCAGTACGATTACAAATGTAATCGCTAATTTCTGTTATGATACTGTTATAGTTACTGTTCCCTTTCAGTCGCTCGCGTTCGACGTGACATCGACGTGGCGACGTAACGGGATCACTTCAGGGGCCCGATCAACCTCGAGTGTCTACAGAACAAGCCAATGAATGTTGGTGTGCGTGAAACGTGTCACGCGCCCTGCCCCGCAGCGCCGGTATAAACAGGAAGCGGGTGCACGCACTCATTGTTTTTCGCTGAGGAGCCGAGATTGAGGCGGCCGTACAGCGATGGTCAGCAACCGTGGCGACGGGACGTCACGTCTCCCGTTCCCTCCTTCAGGGAACGAGGGTTACATTAGTAACCGAGACGTTATGATTAATTAACACTGTTACTGTAAGTTACTGTTATAATTACTGTTACTGTAATAGTTACTGTTATAATTACTGCTACTGTTATAGTTACTGTTATATTTGTTGTTATAATTACTATTACTGTAATAGTTACTGTTATAATTACTGTTACTGTAATAGTTACTGTTATAGTTACTGTTATAATTACTGTTACTGTAATAGTTACTGTTATAATTACTGTTACAGTTATAGTTACTGTTATAGTTAGTTATAATTACTGTTACTGTAATAGTTACTGTTATAATTACTGTTACTGTAATAGTTACTGTTATAGTTACTGTTATAATTACTGTTACTGTTATAATTACTGCTACTGTTAGTTACAGTTATAGTTACTGTTATAGTTACTGTTATATAGTTACAGTTATAGTTACAGTTATAGTTACTGTTATAGTTACTATTATATAGTTCCAGTTATAGTTCCAGTTATATAGTTCCAGTTATATAGTTCCAGTTATAGTTACTGTTATAGTTAGTTACTTTTTATAGTTACTGTAATGATTACTGTAACTATTATAATTACTGTTATTGTTATAGTTACTGTTATAGTTACTGTTATTGTTATAGTTACTGTTATAGTTACTGTTATAGTTCCAGTTGCTTTTTATAGTTACTGTAATGGTTACTGTAACCGTTATTATTACTGTTATAGTAACTGTTATAATTACTGTTATTGTTATAGTAACAGTTATAATTACTGTTATTGTTATAGTTACTGTTATAATTATGGTTACTGTTATACTTACTGTTATAGCTACTGTTATAATTAAAGTTACTGTTACAGAGTACCAGGTTTGCTATCTGTAAGGGGCTGTGTACCTTGAGCACGTCGAGCGGGATCTCTGGGCTGTGCAGGTGCTGTTCGCGGCGGGCGGTGATGAAGCAGGGCGGGGTTAAGTTGAGCCGGGGTTTGAGGGAGGCGCTGCGCCCGACACCCGGCGGCTGGTGGCGTTTGGAGGCGTCAGGAAACAGTCGAATCCCGCGCGTCTCGGGCGTGACGGGGACGATGAACTCGCGGCTCATCATGAGGCGCGCGGCTCGGGCCGTCTCCAGGTGAACGCTAATGAGAACGCTGTAGAAGCCCTCGCGCAGCACGCCCGACAGGTATTGGCTGTCGATGGTGTAGAGCAGCTGTGATTGGTCGAGGTGGCTGCAGAGCGCATGAGACACACGCGTGTTCCCGTGAGCACAGAGCGCGCAGTACAGCTGGAGTGTGTGATAGTGGAACATACGCAGATCCTCCTGCTCTGACAGCTCCATGATGTCCACACACCTGCAATGCATGAGTGAGAGAGTGAGTGTGAGTGTGAGTGTGAGTGTGAGTGTGAGTGTGTGTGTGTGTGTGTGTGTGTGTGTGTGTGTGTGTGTGTGTGTGTACCGGTTCTCCTCAGGGATGTGTACGGCCAGCATCTGCAGGGGTTCTACACACTGCACCATCCACCCGTGCTTCTCGCTGACTCGAGTCGTCTCCACCTTCAGGAAGGTGTTGGGCATTCGGCTCCACAGAACTGAGTTTATCGTCTGGACGTCCAGGCGTGGCGGACACTGAGGAACCGGGTTCTTGTGTTCGCTCTTAAAAATGGCGGATGAGAGGGGCATAGCGTTCTGGAGGAGACAAGTCACATTACAGTTATTATTATTATAGTTTTGTATACTGTACTGTTATAGTTACTGTTATATAGTCACTGTTATAGTTACTGTTATATAGTTACTGTTATAGTTACTGTTATATAATTACTGTTATATAGTTACCGTTATAGTCACTGTTATAGTTACTGTTATATAGTTACTGTTATATAGTTACAGTTATAGTCACTGTTATAGTTACTGTTATATAGTTACTGTTATATAGTTACTGTTATATAGTTACCGTTATAGTTACTGTTATATAGTTACTGTTATATAGTTACCGTTATAGTTACTGTTATAGTTACTGTTATATAGTTACTGTTATATAGTTACCGTTATAGTTACTGTTATATAGTTACTGTTATAGTTACTGTTATAGTTACTGTTATATAGTTACTGTTATAATTACTGTTATAGTTACTGTTATAGTTACTGTTATATAGTTACTGTTATAGTTACTGTTATATAGTTACTGTTATATAGTTACCGTTATAGTCACTGTTATAGTTACTGTTATATAGTTACTTATATAGTTACTGTTATATAGTCACTGTTATAGTTACTGTTATATAGTTACTGTTATATAGTTACTGTTATATAGTTACCGTTATAGTCACTGTTACAGTTACTGTTATATAGTTACCGTTATAGTCACTGTTATAGTCACTATTATAGTCACTTTTATAGTCACTGTTATATAGTTAATTATATAGTTACCGTTATAGTCACTGTTACAGTTACTGTTATATAGTTACCCTTATAGTCACTGTTACAGTTACTGTTATATAGTTATTGTTATATAGTTACCGTTATAGTCACTGTTACAGTTACTGTTATATAGTTATTGTTATATAGTTACAGTTATAGTCACTGTAACAGTTACTGTTATATAGTTACTTATATAGTCACTGTTATAGTCACTATTATAGTCACTGTTATAGTTACTGTTATAGTTTGTGTTGAAATGACCAAATATGAATATAATTACTAAAACACGTCATTTGAGCAGAACGTTCAGGAGCAGATCCCGTTCATTTCTCTCATGACTAATATGCTGGTATGAAGTTATGGGAATATGAGGATCCACACCTTAATTTTGGCCAGTTCAAACTGAAACAGACTTGAGCTTGTTGGCCGCACAAACACCGCAGGGAACAGTTTTGCGCTTGGCTCCACCTGCACAACAGATGTTCATTTTAAACCTTTATTTACTTGATTTAATCTGTGTGTCATCATGAGTCTGACGCTGCTTGAGCTGACGGTACCTGGTACGAGGTCGCAAGCTCTTTTCCGTTGACTGTGAAAGCTAACAGACCCGTGGCCAAATCAATGAGGCATCCGATCTCTAAATCCACGTTACTCCTGCTGGACGAGTGGGCGGCACTCGTGACGTCTCCACCCCAAACCATGTAACAGTTACTCCTCTTCACGCTGTCACATGACACAGTGACATCAGCACAGCATCACATGACCCGTGGCGACATAGTCAAAGCTAAATGTATTCAGACAGCTTCAACATTTCTCACATTATCAGTTTATTCACTATACTTTAGAAAATGGTCATAAAATATGAGCAGAACTCAGTTGCTATTTGACTGGTTTTGTCCGTCCTTCTGTTAGACTCTCACACATGAATTATGTTGAATATCTGTCAGCTGTTAAATTTAACTACACAATTAGATAATACCAGTTTAGCTCAACCAGTGACCCAGCAATGCTTTATGTTGTTCAGTCTGTGTGTAAAAAGAGCATTAGTTATTTAAGAAAAAACACTTCAGCAAAACATGATCAGCTCAAAGTGTCCCAATCATTTTTGCTCCCAAATGTTTATACATTTTAATGGTAGTCACTCTATGAAGAATTTCTGGGTGTGATATGTCACTTTGTTTTGCTCTCCTCACTTGAATGAACTATAGTGTCCTGCACACATCAAAAATGATATCTGGTGTTCGAGTAATGTTTGTTTTGACTGTGTAAGAACTTTATTGCTCACCTCTCATGCACACGACCTCGCTCGTCGCCGAGGGTGACGGTCACCGTGCGGATCTTGCCGAGGTTGAAGTTGTTGCTATAATAATGGTAGTCAGGAGTGACCCATCCGACCCACACACAGGATGGATCTTGACCCGCGAATACCCGGACCGAGTGATAATACTGCAGGAGACCACACACACGTCATACACACTCTCAAACATCATTCAGATGAGAAACTAAACCATACAAGTAAACATGAACTGTAACAATAATCGCTGTAACTCTATGAGGATATCATTCACACCACAACTGTAACAATAACTAAACAAGATCACTGAAATCACTTTCACTGACAGCCAATCAAAATCCTTCTACTTCTGCAATTATGTTCACTGTTCTCTGGTTGATAATTATAGTTAGTTACAGTTCATTTTATTTATCATGACAGTTTTTATTTTAGTTATTGCACTTGTTACAGTTATCGTTACGATCCTCAGTTATTATAGTTTTTATTATAGATATCATTTTTAGTTATAGTTATTGTTATAGTCTTAATATAGTTATATTGATATTGTTATAGTTATTGTTATCGCTATATTTATCATTACACGTTTCATATTTAGTTATTGTTATAGTTATTAAAGCTTTGTTATAGTTATAGACACTTTATATTTATCATTATCACTATATTTATCGTTAGATTCATCACTGTTATAGTTATCGCTATAGTTATAGTTATCGTAGCAGTTATACACATTTTTATAATTATCATTATCACTATATTTATCGTTACATTTATCACTGTTATAGTTATCGCTATTGTTATAGTTATCGTTGCAGTTATACACATTTTTATAATTATCGTTATCGCTATATTTATCGTTACATTCATCACTATTATAGTTATCGCTATTGTTATAGTTATCGTAGCAGTTATACACATTTTTAGAATTATCGTTATCACTATATTTATCGTTACATTTATCACTGTTATAGTTATCGCTATTGTTATAGTTATCGTAGCAGTTATACACATTTTTATAATTATAGTTATCGTTATATTTATCGTTACATTTATCATTGTTATAGTTATCGCTATTGTTATAGTTATTGTAGCAGTTATACACATTTTTATAATTATCGTTATCGCTATATTTATCGTTACATTTATCATTGTTATAGTTATCGCTATTGTTATAGTTATTGTAGCAGTTATACACATTTTTATAATTATCGTTATCGTTATATTTATCGTTACATTCATCACAGTTATAGTTATCGCTATAGTTATAGTTATCGTTGCAGTTATACACGTTTATAATTATCGTTATCGCTATATTTATCGTTACATTCATCACTGTTATATTTATCGCTTTAGTTTATAGTTATCGTTGCAGTTATACACATTTTTATAATTATCGTTATCGCTATATTTATCGTTACATTCATCACTGTTATAGTTATCGCTATAGTTATAGTTATAGTTATCGTTGCAGTTATACACATTTTTATAATTATCGTTATCGCTATATTTATCTTTACATTCATCACTGTAATAGTTATCGCTATAGTTATAGTTATCGTTGCAGTTATACACATTTTTATAATTATCATTATCGCTATATTTATGTTACATTCATCACAGTTATAGTTATCGCTATTGTTATAGTTATCGTTGTAGTTATACACATTTTTATAATTATCGTTATCGCTATATTTATCGCTACATTCATCACTGTTATAGTTATCGCTATAGTTATAGTTATCGTTGCAGTTATACACATTTTTATAATTATCATTATCGCTATATTTATCGCTACATTCATCACTGTTATAGTTATCGCTATTGTTATAGTTATCGTAGCAGTTATACACATTTTTATAATTATCGTTATCGCTATATGTATCATACATTCATCACTGTTATAGTTCCCTTATCGAAAAGGGAACTTCGAGATGCGTCGAAAACGCTACGGGAACGCCTTCTGCGTGATTGCGTCTGAAGCATCTATGCCAACTAGTCCAATGGAAAAAGGGAATGAGCGTCACGGGCGGGTGACGTCATGACCAGGAAAGGATAAGAGCACTTCCGCTGCTCGCCGGCATTAGCTTCTGTGCCTCAGCAAGCGATCTGTGTCAAACTGTCCCTGTCTATTTATTGTTGTCTGTTGCAATATTGTTGGTATCGTTATGGCGAAACAAATGTACAAACAGTGTGTTCCTCCCTGCCCGCGTTTATTTAAACGGGTGGGGACACACACAGCTTTGTGTCATTTTGTTTGAGAGTAAGGGCATGCTGAGTGCTAACATTGTGAAAGTGAAACTACCAGATTAGCATGCTCTGCTCTCGCCTGTCACTCTGTATGATAGTGGCAGGCTCGCGATTCTCACGGGATGCAGGACCCGCGTTTGCCGAGGCGGCGCGGAGAATGCATTCCTGGGGATCGCAAACGGATCTTTTGGAGGGGTGGGAGAACGGTCCGAGGGCCTTTTCTTCTTCCTTGCCCGGAAGATCCAGCTCTATCTCCCCGGTGTTGGAAGCACGCTCTGCGGTTTCTTCCGCTCGGGGAGAGAGAGCCCTTTTTTCCTTCATATTCTTCCTCCGAGGAGGTTTGTGTTTGAGAATATTGAAAGTGAAAGCAAGCACACACACTGTTGAATTAGATTCGCCATCTATTTTTCCAGTATATGATGAACTGGTGGAGGTTTTGTCCCGTGCTGTTAGTAAATTAAATATTTAATGGCCAGCTGAGAAAAAGGAACGCTCGTCCTAAGAAACTTGACGAGCGTTTTCTTATTTCTATCACATTATCTCCACCACGAGGCTTCCATTTTTTCCCTGATTTACACACTGAATATTTAAATTATGGAATAAACCGTATTTATCACTACTTTCAGCCCTCGTGTTAAATGTTTATTCAAGATTAGAGGGTTGAAAGATTACGGTTATGATATGACGCCCCAGGCTGAACAGAAATAAAAATAGGAAAATGCTATTTTTTCACCTGGTCCAGTATCATCATTTAAGCCTCTGCTTTGCTCATAAGCCTATACTAAAGAATCTCGCGTTTGCCGAGGCAGCGTGTAGGTTTAATGTTGCAATCAGAATCTAGCTCGGATCTCGCATTTGCCGAGGCACCGCTTAGATTTCGAGTGTATTTTGCAAAAATAAGATTCTGTGGCTGGGATCTCGCGTTTGCCGAGGCAGCGCGTAGGTTTAAGCAGAACTACTTTGGTTTTATGGGTAAAGCTTATACGGCAGCAGGTCAGCTGGAGAATGTTTATAGAAATCTATATTATAATGCTCCAGGCTTATCAGGCCGATCTGCTGGGGTTCTGGATATAGCGAAATTTGAGCCTTCGGGTCTCTTCGGCGACGCATTCCATGCGGTCGTTGTTAGGTGATACAAGATATATATATATAAAAATATATATATAATAAGGTTTCTCCCTCGCTGTGTCCAGCCCCCTGGGGCTGCTGGGCGTGAGCAGCCCCAGCCGTCGAGTTCATCATATTATGTGCACAGAAAGAGAGTGCTGCGTCTCGTGTTCCTCCATGTAGATACTGGAGACAGACGCAACCCTCTCAACCGAAGTCGTCTAAGCCTAAGCCGGATCTGAGGACCGTTCTTCAGGCGAAGAAAATTTCGGTTTAAGGGTCTTGACGTTTAGGCGTCAGGCCTGTGAGGACAGCCCCGACCGAAGTAGAGTGGTGTACACCTCATTACAGGGTGCCCGTTCCATTTCGGGGTCCTCACGAGACCCTCCTGCCAACCCTGCCACCTCCGGTGCTTCAGGGCGCAGCGGTCTCCAGCGAGTCGCTGATGCTATGCTGCGGTACAGCATTGGTTTCGCGCCCTCTGAGGGGGGCTTTTGAGTAGTCAGGTCAGGTAGTTCCTGCCATTATGTTTCAGACTCCAGATTTGGCTCCCTCAGTAACACCAGAGACCAGCCTCGAGGGGCTGGTTCCCTTAGTAAATTTTCTGGCAGCGTGGATGCTTCTGCCGAATATTTCTCATTGGGTCCTGCAGTTTGTAGAGAAGGGATACAGAATCCAGTTTGGCTCTCGTCCTCCTCATTACAGCGGGGTGCTGCCCACAGTGGTGCATCCCGAGCAGGCTCTGGTAATGGGACAAGAAGTAAAGGCCCTGTTGGCAAAGAAGCTATAGAACAGGTGTACTCACCCGTCAGAGAGTCGGGTTTTTACAGCCATTATTTCATTGTTCCAAAAAAGGATGGAGGGTTGCGTCCCTTTTAGATCTTCGCCTGTTTATTCGGTCAGTTCAGAAACTAAAGTTCAAGTTAGCTGACCCTCAAACAGATCGTGACCCAAATCAGATCCGAGGACTGGTTCGTCACGATAGATCTAAAGGATGCATACTTCCATATCTCCATCCTCCCTCAGCACAGGAAGTTCCTGAGGTTTTCTTTCAGGGGCAAAGAATACCAATATCGGGTTCTTCCTTTCGGCCTAGCTTTGTCACCCCCCACGTTCACGAAATGCATGGATGCAGCTTTAGCCCCTCTCAGGCTTCAGGGCATACGCATTCTGAATTATATCGACTGGCTGATTCTAGCGGAATCAGAGCAGTTGGCGGTTCGGCACTGAGGTGTCGTTCTCGCTCATATAGAGATGTTGGGGTTGAGGCTCAATGCCAAGAAGAGTGTACTTTCTCCAGTACAGAGAACCACTTTCCTTGGTGTGGTATGGGATTTATTATCCTAACAGCCACAGAGGAGCTGAGGCTAGGCCAGTCACGCACTGTAAAACAGTTCGAGAGACTGTTGGGTCTACTGGCAGCAGCGTCCAACGGAATTCCTTTTGGCATGCTGTACATGAGACCTTTACAGTGCTGGCTCAGGACCAGAAGGTTCTCCCCGAGGGGAAACCCACTTTGCATATCAAGGCACGCGGCGATGCTTTCGTGCCTTAGTTATATGTAAATTCTGGTTCTTAACCCAGGGTCCGGTGTTGGGAGCTCTTTGCCATCGAGTAGTGATCTCGACAGATGCTTCCCTCACCGGCTGGGGAGCGGTAATGGAAGGCCGCTCGGTTCAGGGTCTGTGGAAAAGCCATCATCTTTCGTGGCACATAAATTGCCTGGAGATGATGGCCGTCCTCAATGCGTTGAGACATTTCCTTCCGGACCTAAGAGGCCATCATGTGCTCGTTCGAACAGACAACACATCAGTGGTCTCTTATCTGAACCGTCAGGGGGGTCTGTGGCACCAGATCCTCCTGTGGTCTCTGGGGAAGGTACTCTCCCTGAGGGCAGTGTATATTCCTGGGGACCAGAATATAGGAGCAGACATCCTGTCGAGGCAGGAGCTGAGGCCAGGGGACTGGAGACTCCACCCCGAGGCGGTGGAGAAAATCTGGGAGGCATATGGCAGAGCAGAGGTGGACCTGTTCGCGTCTCACAACACGACGCACTGTCCCCTCTGGTATTCCCTTACTCACCCAGCCCCCCTGGTGCAGACGTGGTCGAGGCTACGTCTGTACGCCTTTCCCCCTGTTGCTCTGCTCCCAGGAGTTCTGGAGCGGGTCCGTCGGTGTGGAGTAAGCCTACTGCTAGTAGCACCACGCTGGCCTACTCGGATCTGGTTTGCGGACCTGATCCTTCTGCTAGACGGACCTCCATTGGAGATCCCGATAAGGAGGGACCTTCTGTCTCAGGCCGGGGGCACAATATTTCACCCTCGACCAGAGATATGGAATCTTTGGGTTTGGCCTCTGAGGGGGCCCAACTTGTAGATAGTGGTCTTTCAGCTGAGGCTGTTGAGACCATCCTAAGCTCCAGAGCTCCGGCTACGAGGAAACTGTATGCGCTTAAATGGAGAGTTTTCTCCTTATGGTGTCACCGACATCATTGGGATCCGGTTAACTGTTCTGTCAACACAGTAATCGAATTCTTGCAGGAGCGCTTTGTGTCAGGTCTATGTCCTTCCACACTAAAAGTTTACGTGGCAGCCATTGCGGCTTACCATACCATGGTGGGAGGTATATCTTTGGGTCGAGACCCCCTGATTACACGTTTCCTTCGTGGCACTTTGAGGCTGAGGCCTGCAACTCGCACTAAGGTGCCAGCTTGGGATTTGACTATAGTTCTAGAAGGCCTGTCTAGGGCCCCATTCGAGCCCTTAGATTCGGTCTCAGAGAAGTTCCTTACTCTTAAGACTATCTTTCTGCTAGCTATTTCGTCCCTCAAGAGAGTTGGTGACCTTCAGGCTCTTTCGGTCTCCCCTACTTGCCTTGAATTTGCACCGGGGATGGTCAAGGCGTTCCTATATCCAAAACAGGGATACGTCCCTAAGGTGCCGACCTTGACTCCGAGGCCTATTGTGCTGCAGGCTTTCTGTCCTCCTCCTTTTGCAACTGCGGACCAGGAAAGACCACCTGTTGTGTCCAGTGCGAGCATTGGACACATATGTACATCGGACATCCTCAATCAGGAAGTCCGATCAACTATTTATTTGCTTTGGATCACCTAAAAAAGGTCTTCCTGCTTCAAAACAGACAGTCAGTAAGTGGATAGTCGAGGCTATTTCACTTGCTTATGAGTACTCGGGCCAGCCTTGTCCTTTGGTGGTCCGAGCTCATTCGACCAGAAGTATGGCGGCTTCTAAAGCCTTGCTGCATGGGGTTTCTCTCCAAGATGTTTGTGATGCGGCGGGCTTGTCCTCTCCGCTCACATTCGTGAGGTTTTACAGCCTAGACCTGGATGCTGCCCCAGGTTCTCAGGTGCTTAGTGCTTAGCTGAACATTCTGATACTCAGGTACTTGAATTATGGCGCATTGGGTATTCTCGTTCCCGTAGCGTTTTCGACGCATCTCGAAGTTCCCTTTTCGATAAGGGAACGTCTCAGGTTACTATTGTAACCATAGTTCCCTGAGAACAGGGAACGAGACGATGCGTCCCTCTGCCATACTTCTGGCGTCCCTGCGATCGACTTGCTTCGGCACTGTCGAAGCTAATGCCGGCGAGCAGCGGAAGTGCTCTTATCCTTTCCTGGTCATGACGTCACCCGCCCGTGACGCTCATTCCCTTTTTCCATTGGACTAGTTGGCATAGATGCTTCAGACGCAATCACGCAGAAGGCGTTCCCGTAGCGTTTTCGACGCATCGTCTCGTTCCCTGTTCTCAGGGAACTATGGTTACAATAGTAACCTGAGACGTTATCTCTATTGTTATAGTTATCGTAGCAGTTATACACATTTTTATAATTATCGTTAGCACTATATTTATTGTTACATTTATCACTGTTATAGTTATCGCTATTGTTATAGTTATCGTAGCAGTTATACAGATTTTTATAATTATCGTTATCGCTATATTTATCGTTACATTTATCACTGTTATAGTTATCGCTATTGTTATAGCTATCGTAGCAGTTATACACATTTTTATAATTATCGTTATCGTTATATTTATTGTTACATTCATCACTGTTATAGTTATCGCTATTGTTATAGTTATCGTAGCAGTTATACACATTTTTATAATTATCGTTATCGCTATATTTATTGTTACATTTATCACTGTTATAGTTATCATAGCAGTTATACACATTTTTATAATTATCGTTATCGCTATATTTATCGTTACATTTATCACTGTTATAGTTATCGCTATTGTTATAGTTATCGTAGCAGTTATACACATTTTTATAATTATCGTTATCGCTATATTTATTGTTACATTTATCACTGTTATAGTTATCATAGCAGTTATACACATTTTTATAATTATCGTTATCGCTATATTTATCGTTACATTTATCACTGTTATAGTTATCGCTATTGTTATAGTTATCGTAGCAGTTATACACATTTTTATAATTATCGTTATCGCTATATTTATCGTTACATTTATCACTGTTATAGTTATCGCTATTTTTATAGTTATCGTAGCAGTTATACACATTTTTATAATTATCGTTATCGCTATATTTATTGTTACATTTATCACTGTTATAGTTATCATAGCAGTTATACACATTTTTATAATTATCGTTATCGCTATATTTATCGTTACATTTATCATTGTTATAGTTATCGCTATTGTTATAGTTATCGTAGCAGTTATACACATTTTTATAATTATCGTTATCGTTTATATTTATTGTTACATTTATCACTGTTATAGTTATCGCTATTGTTATAGTTATCGTAGCAGTTATACACATTTTTATAATTATCGTTATCGCTATATTTATTGTTACATTTATCACTGTTATAGTTATCAAAGCAGTTATACACATTTTTATAATTATCGTTATCGCTATATTTATTGTTACATTTATCACTGTTATAGTTATCGCTATTGTTATAGTTATCGTAGCAGTAATACACATTTTTATAATTATCGTTATCGCTATATTTATCGTTAAATTTATCACTGTTATAGTTATCGCTATTGTTATAGTTATCGTAGCAGTTATACACATTTTTATAAATATCGTTATCGCTATATTTATCGTTACATTTATCACTGTTATAGTTATCGCTATTGTTATAGTTATCGTAGCAGTTATACACATTTTTATAAATTGGTTACCGCTATATATTTATCATTACATTTGTCATTAAAGTTGTTTTTCTTGGTGATCACGAATGAAAAACCCAAATAAAAGAACCTAAACAAAACATTTTATTCCTGTAACAACCATAATAAATTGTACACTAGGAGAAGTGCACCGCTGAACTCACGGAGGTTATGCTGCTATAGTCCGTTCTTCTGCCGTCATCCAAGTGTTTCATGGACTTCACCGGATGCCTTCAGAAACGTTCACAGGACAAACACACTTATTATCTATACAACAGACAAAGATGAGCAGGAGCCCTGAAGCTCTGATAGACATCATTGTACAATCTCAGAAAAAAAGGTACAAAAGCTGTCACTGTGGCGGTACCTTTTCAAAAGGTACACCTTTGTACCTAAAGAGTGCATATTAGTCCCTTAAAGGAACATATTGGTACCAAATGTGTACATATTAGAACCCTTTTGAAGGATACCGTTCCAGTGACAGCTTTTATACCTTTTTTTGTGACAGCAAGAGAATTCATTTCTGTTTAGAATCACTGAAACACAGAAAAGGCCTCGAAGAACGAACCGTTGTGGTGTCATTTTACACAAAATATGGCCAAAACGGAGTTCGTTTCGGGACTTGACAGAAAAGTTTGCTTTTGACCACCTTAGAACTCTCATTGGTCCATGGTGATGATGTATAAGTGGGTGTGGCTCTGAGGCTCCGCCTTCTTTCTGATGTAAATATTCTCCGGTTCATTTTCTCTGTTCAGTCCGTCGAGGTCAGACGCGAGTAAAAACATGAACACACTGGAGAGACGCTTTATAGCAGAAAGTGAAGCATCAGTAGCTATGTTTCCATCCACACGTTTTTATCCGCATTAAGTGATATCGAATGAAAAATGCCTTATGGAAACAGTCAAATTTGATTGGATTTCATGAATATCGACTCAAATGAAATGCGTTCGGTCTCATGGGATTTTATCTTGATGGATATTCGACCTATGCGATAAACGCGGATGGAAACGTTATTATGGCGCGATCCATTTTGTCTATCAAAACTTTGTTCGCAAATGTGAGCTTGAATGTTGTGCAATTCAGTGCGAAAATGAATGGAAACACCTTAAAATGTCTCAAATCAATTCGATATACCAATTTGATCGCAAAACAGCATGTGACGTCATTACGCACAGGTTTTTATTCGCTTTAAGCCGTTGGATGGAAAAGTTTTTTAAGTGGATTTGTCATTGCACTGTTTTGTTGTTGTGTTTTTCATTAAGAATAATAGGCTAATGAACTCACCATTCAAGCAATCTGCCCCCGAATTGGCGTGAATTAAACTAAACCGGGCATTAATAATAGTGCGTGTCCACGGCGAGGAGCGAGCAGAACAGAGCAAACGGATAATTCCTATACTCTCAGAAAAAAAGGTACAAAAGCTGTCACTGTGGCGGTACCGCTTCAAAAGGCACACCTTTGTACCTAAAGAGTACATATTAGTCCCTCAAAGGTACATATTGGTACCAAAAGTGTACATATTAGTCCCTCAAAGGTACATATTGGTACCAAAAGTGTACATATTAGTACCTAAATGGTACATATTGGTACCAAAAGTGTACATATTAGTACATAAATGGTACATATTGGTACCAAAAGTGAACATATTAGTCCCTCAAAGGTACATATTGGTACCAAAAGTGTACATATTAGTCCCTCAAAGGTACATATTGGTACCAAAAGTGTACATATTAGTACCTAAATGGTACATATTGGTGCCAAAAGTGTACATATTAGTCCCTCAAAGGTACATATTGAGTCCCTCAAAGGTACATATTGGTACCAAAAGTGTACATATTAGTCCCTCAAAGGTACATATTGAGTCCCTCAAAGGTACATATTGGTACCAAAAGTGTACATATTAGTACCTAAATGGTACATATTGATAACAAAAGTGTACATATTAGTACCTAAATGGTACATATTGTTACCAAAAGTGAACATATTAGTCCCTCAAAGGTACATATTGGTATCAAAAGTGTACATATTAGTCCCTCAAAGGTACATATTGGTGCCGAAAGTGTACAAATTAGTACCTAAATGGTACATATTGGTGCCAAAAGTGTACATATTAGTACCTAAATGGTACATATTGGTACCAAAAGTGTACATATTAGTACCTAAATGGTACATATTGGTGCCAAAAGTGTACATATTAGTACCTAAATGGTACATATTGGTACCAAAAGTGTACATATTAGTACCTAAATGGTACATATTGGTACCCAAAGTGCACATATTAGTCCCTCAAAGGTACATATTGGTACCAAAAGTGTACATATTAGTCCCTCAAAGGTACATATTGGTACCAAAAGTGTACATATTAGTCCCTCAAAGGTACATATTGGTACCAAAAGTGTACATATTAGTACCTAAATGGTACATATTAACACCCTTTTGAAGGGTACTGTCCCAGAGACAGCTTTTGTACCTTTTTTTTCCTGAGAGATGAGGATAAATTCTTATCCATAGGAATTAATTGAAAACATTTTAGTATCAAAAGAGTGATTTAAAAGCCCTCGCCAGGTGTTGTCACACGTCGATTAACCGGTGGAAAAATGTCCTCACGTCCTATCTCTATCTCTGACCTGTGTTTGAGCTTGAGCGGCTCCTCCTCGTACAGGCCGTTCACACTGACGTGAGATGCGCTCCTGAAGCTGGAGTGAAACTCCACAGGCATGCTCAGTCTGCAGAACACCATCTCAGCGCTCACGTTCTGACTCCCAAACATCTTATGGCTGACTTTCAGGCAGGGCGGGCTGTCCACGGTCCCGTCGATTCTGGTGATCTGCAAACATCACTTTAGTTTATTTCTAAAGCACCTGTGACCCTGTGTGACCCTGGATCACAAAACCAGTCACAAGTCGCACGGGTTTATTTGTGGCAATGACACATATTATATACTGTTTTCATTTTTAATAATGAGCTTTTGTTTTTATATTTTCAGTTTGCATTTAAATTTTAGTTAACGTTTTATTAATTTTGTTGTTATTTCGTAACTTTTATAAGTTATAAGTAATTTTAAGAATTCATATTTAGGTTTCATTTACATTTATTTCAGTTTAATTTTAGATATTTAGTACATCAACTTAAACCAGTGGTTTTCAAACTTTTTCAAGAGGGACCCTTTTTTTTTTTTTTTGACGCGACCCATACGCTTGTGCGCAGAAAAAAATCATCTCAGCACTTTTTTTAACCACTTATGATGATACACATGCACTTGCTGACGCGATTGCAACGCAAAGTCGATTCTGAAATAATTTGATCAAGCTATAGGCCTACATACAGGAATTTTAACCAATTAATAGCCGTTTGCTGCATGCTTAAAAAATACACAACATATTCCACAACAAACTCTTTAAATGTAATATTCATTATATACAGAACAGGGGCCGTATTCACAAAGAATTTTATCTTACCACTAGGAGTACTCTTAAATCGCACTAAAATATTTTAGCTAGGAGTTTTCTCTTAAAAGTTATTCACAACGCCTTTCAGATCTACTCTTAGTAAGGAAAAATGACAACTCCTAAACTAAGAGTGAGTCTTCGTTGCTATGGATGACGTCAATTCTCATGCACGAGCTTCCTCGCAATGATCACGGTGATTGGTTGTTAGATGACAGGGACATCATGCGGAACATAACAGACGCAACAAATCATGGAATTATGACATCTAAATATGTCTGTGTCCTACACAAAATAATAAAAGTAATGTTAACGAAATGCATATCATGTTTTTGCAGGCCCTAGTGAAATGTAATTCTAAAAAGGCAGAGAGAGAGAAAAAAAGTCGTAAATTAAATTAAATCAAGGTAGCCTAATACCCTAATGAAAACCGCCACTTGCCTAATAATGAAAAACGACACTTGCATTAACACTTTGCATGGACACATTAATTGACATCCTATTAGCCTAAATAGACTACTTAAAGCAAGGCAATGTTGCTTGCTCCTATTAAAGTAATGTAATAGTTGAATGATGACGGTGGATTATGAACTCGCCAAAACGAAAAAGAAAGCCCATAACGCAGGATCAGTTATGGTGTGTACACACCGAACGCGAATAGAGCGTCAAATACGCGTCTAGTTAGACGCTTGAACATTAGCTCGAGTTCAAATTTTTCAACTTGCGCGGAAGACATTCGCGGCAAACGCGCCACCCAATTCGCGTCATTCACAACGCCCGGCGCGAATGATGCGTCTATTTGCGTCTTTGCATTGACTTTGTATGTAATCTACTCGCGCAAATAGCCTAATTAAATACGCATTCGGCACACCATTACTGCTGCTGGCTAAGTTGGTGCTGAAAAAAAAGGATAAAAAGGAAATTCGGCAGTGGGATATCAAGCAAAACACATGGGAGAGGATTTGTTTGCAGATCAATGCAGCATTCCCGCTTGTGTCGCGGACCCCGAACGACTGCGAGAGGCGGTGGTATGCGCTACAATCCTTTGTGAATAGGTCTTAGTGAGTTAGGAGTCCTCTCGACTTCTTTTAAGCTGTCCCAGACTTAGGTGCTACTTTTAGGGCTAAAATGCTTCGTGAATTACTCTTAGTGAAAAAACTTAGGAGTCCTAAAGTTAGGAGTGACACGCCCATTATTTTTAGGAGTTGCTCCTAAATTCACCAGTTAGGAGCTACTTTTAGCCTTAAAATTCTTTGTGAATACGGCCCCAGAACAAGAATTAAAAAAAATAATAACTAAAAACAAGCCAAAACGAAATAATTTATTATTTCGAAAGTAAAAGGGGCATATGCTCACGTAACTCTCTCATTAGAATCAAAATGTTTCAACATTCGCGATGTATTTGATAGGCTTTGTAGCAACTTCACTCACGTTGCAATATCGACAGGAAAAAAATCATCCTTTTCACATGCACAAAAATGTGCTTGGAAACATCACAGTTGAGCGGTGCTTACGCTGAATGGTACGAATTTTAGTACTAATATTCTAAATTCGAATATATATTCGAATAGTTAAAAAAAAAAAGAATTTCGAAGGTGAAAATTAATATTCGAATGTGGAAAAACACGCTGATCAGGGACAGGTCACAGGAGTCGCACTGGCACAGCACTGCTGAAAGTTTTTTTATTTCTTATTCTTATTTATTGCGTAAGGTTAGATACAGCAGTTCCATGCACTGCAGGCTTCCACTGGTTTGATTTGAACCGTTTCATGTCAAGGAAAAGTTCCATGTTCACCAGCACAGCTCGCTCGGAGCGTTCAATGTAAAACTTCAATTAATGTTAATATTATTTGTTTCAATCACTGAATGAAGCCTGCTTTATTTGGGACAAGTCTCGCGACCTTAAATTGCTTGCGCAAAACTCTTGATCATCACTCAACATTTGTTTATTGTTATTGTTCATTTAAACCGCTATGCGCAGAGAGCATGATCGTGAGGGCGAGAGAGAGAAAGAGTGCCTGCGAGTGCGAGTTGTCCTGTTATTGACGTAATGCGGGTCATTGACAAAATGCACAACCAGATGTTCGAATAGTTAGAATATGTGTGTTTTATTTTGAGGGAATATTCAAACGTCATTTTTAAGTAATTTTGACAGCCATAGGAAGGATCGACGAGTGTTTGTGTGTTGCTGCCGATTGAGTGAACGTGTGTGTGTGTTGCGGATGGAGCGAACGAGTGCGTGCTCCTTCAATGAGAAGGGTAATGCATTCTGGTCCCAAACCGGTTCACAGGAAGAGAGGGCAACACGCATGTCAGGAGAAGCATTCAGTTTGTTTCATTATTATTAATATTAATTTTATTAGAAAACGGATTTTTTTTTTTTTTTTAAATCACTGGCGACCCATTTTTTAATTCTCGCGACCCACCCGAGGGTCGCGACCCAGGGTTTGAAAACCACTGACTTAAACTTAGGCCTATTTTATGTAAGTTAGTTGCCAAGGCAACATTTTTAAAAGTTTTTCATTACATATATATATATATATATATATATATATATATATATATATATATATATATATATATATATATATATATAAACTAAAACTATTTAGTTATTTATTATTTATATAACAATAGTTTTAGTTATTGATAAATACACTGGAGGAAAACCTGAATATAATTTATTTATAAACCATTCCTGAGAACAAATGTGACCCTGGATCAAAACCAGTCAGGAGTCGCACGGGTATATTTGTAGCAATAGCCTACAATACATTGTATGGCTCAAAATTATCTTCTTTTATGAGAAAAATCATTAGGATATTAAGTAAAGATCATGTTCGATGAAGATATTTTGTACATTGCCTACCGTAAATATATAAAACATTTATTTTTGTGAGTTGATGCAGCAAAATGGCGAACATAAAACAACAACTTTAAAGGAGATTTTCTCAATGTTTTGATTTTTTTGCACTCTCAGATTCCAGATTTTCTAATAGTTGTATCTCGGCCAAATATTGTCCTATCAAAACAACCCACACATCAATGGAAAGCTTAATTATTCAGTTGTATGTCATGTATAAATCTTAATTAAAAAAAATGGACCAATGTGTCTGGTTTTGTGGTCCATGCTCACATTTGATTAATAACAGCAACAAGGCTGACCAGCACAAAATGAAAAGACCATAAGATAACAGATAAAAGGAAACAGAGAAGAACAAAACAAGACATTATAATGTATTAAAAACCAATGAAAAAAGATGTTTAAATTAAACATGACGAGATTCAAGCGCTGCTCATGCAAAACCAGCATAGAAAGAAAACGTTCTGGAACATTTCCATCCGAATCAACACAAATGAGTCTGTGAGATCCTAGAGGAATATTTCAGGAACAAAATCATTTAAGTGTCGATTTAACCTTCATCCTTCCCTCGCACTCTGTAACAAATCTTTCCCTCGCTGGTCAAAATGACCCGAAGCCCTAAAATAATACTTAAAAAAAAAGATTTGTCCACAAAGTCTAGTGGTAAAATTATAGTAATAAAATTTATTTTATTTCATTTTGATAATATGTTTTCTATTTTTTAATGCAATTTTTGGAAGATTTTTTTTAATTTTTTTATTTATTGACCTACTAGATTTGATCAATAAATAATAAATAAATAAACAAACAAACAAACAGCAATTTAAGCACATTCCTCACATTCTTTCAATTTAAATTCAAAACAACTTACAATTTTATGCATAATAGAGATGCGCAGTTGGCGGATACAGACGCGGATCGGTCGGATGATGTGACAAAAAATAATCTTTTAATTAAATTGGGGCGGGTGGCGGTTGAACCAATCAAATGAAAAAAATATATACATTGTTAAATACATTGTTAAATGGCAGACAGATGATGAGTTTTAATAGCCCATCCGCGCATCTCTAATGCATTACCCTTTAAATTCAGCTATACATATCTTACATTGGGTGTCTTTGCCGATCTCTTGTGGAAAAATAATAATATAACATGATATTTCATGACTCTATTTGGCCTTATACTGTAGCTCTATATGGAGTAAATGAGCTGTTCCTCTGGGTCCTAAAGTCAGTTCGCTTCAGTATGCATTCAGATACACATGTAGACACTATAAAATAATTTTTTGGTAAAGTTTAAGTATTTTTAGTTTGGTTTTACTATGTGAACTGAAGCATTCCTCGCATTCCATTCATTCCTAAGGGGGTCAAATTGACCCGCTAGGGAAGGATTTGTTCCTTTTTAAAATTTCTACCGAATTTTTTTTTTATGTACTCGTGGTTCAAGTGCGACAAAAGTCCTGGGGTCTTGGACCCCTTTGATGAACACTCAAATAAAAAATAAAAAAAAGAGTTTTGGGTCAAAATAACCCGAGGGAAGGATGAGCTAAATGTCCATTTATAGTGTTCAACCAGTGGGATCCAAGAGTCACCAATCAATAATTGATCAGCAGAATGAAGCTCGTCCTCACCGCGATGTGATGATGGTCTTTCGGCACATTGAAGAAGGTGGGCAGGCGTTTGCTGAACCACATGGTGACCTCACGGTTCATGTTGACGGCGAACGGTTCGAAGCCCTCCTGAAGGCCACACATGGTGTAGTACTTAAACGTGCTGGCGTCCTTCCCAAGATTCATGCGGCCCACTTGAGAAAGACCTAAACTACAGACCGGGATGAAGCCTACGAGAGAAGAGAAGTGGACAGTTTTGCGTTCAAGGGGTCTTTAAAGGAGTAGTTCACTTTAAAATAAAAATTAGCCCATGATTTGCTCACCCAAAAGCCATCCTAGGTGTATATGACTTTCTTCTTTCAGACGAATACAATCAGAGTTATATTAATAAACACCCTGACGCTTCCAAGCTTATAATGGCAGTGAATTTCAACCATTGCAACCATCAGATTAAATCACATAAAAGTGCATCTATCCATTATAAAAGTGCATCTATCCATTATAAAAGTGCATCTATCCATCATAAAAGTGCATTTATCCATCATAAAAGTGCATCTATCCATCATAAAAGTGCATCTTTTCATCATAAAAATGCATCTATCCATCATAAAATTGCATCTATCCATCATAAAATTGCATCTATCCATCATAAAGTGCATCTATCCATCATAAAGTGCTAAACACTGCTCCGGGGCGTTAATAAAGGCCTTCTGAAGCGATGCGTTTGTCTAAGAAAAATATCCATATTTAAAAATGTATAAAGTAAAATAACTAGCTACCGGCCAAACGAACATACAGATTCGACTTAAGTCTAAGCGCAACTTATGCGAGTAATGCGACGCACTGTTGATATTTACGCTACGCATGGCGCACTACGATACTTCTGACACCATAAGTTGTGTAAGTTGCGCTTCAGGCGTATGTTCATTTGGCCAGAAGCTAGAATTTGACTTTGCAGCGTGTTAAATCTTAATATTTTTCTTACCCAAACTCATCACTTTGCTTCAGAAGGCCTTTATTAACCCCCCAGAGCATTGTGGAGTACTTTTATGACGGATGGATGCACTTTTTTGAGCCTTAGTCTGATGGTTGCAATCCACTGTCATTATAAAGCTTGGAAGCGTAAGGGTGTTTATTAATATAACTCCATTAGTTATTCCACATTAGTACTCCATTAGTAGTCCACAACTCTATTAGTTGAAAGAAGAAAAGAAAAGAAGAGAATAATTGAAAAGAAGAATGTCGTGTACACCTATGATTGCTTGTGGGTGAGTAAATCATGGGCTAATTTTCATTTTAAAGTGAACTACTCCTTTAAGGCATTGAAATAAAATCAGAAGCCGCGTTTCCACTGTCATTTGCAGGGCGTTTTGGGCCGCCGAATTTATGACTATGCGCGCTAACCATTACCATAGTAAACATGGTAAATATAACCATTTGAAGAAATCAGACAAATCATATAGGCTATCACAATGTTTTTATTTGATCTGTCAGTACGTCTCATCTCTTTATACCGGACTGATATCATAGCTCCACAAAATAAAGCAACTACAGTTTTTCGTGTATATTTTCTCTGAATATAACTGTACTGGGAGAGAGTGCTAAAGCTCCTTGGGTCATATTTCTGGTGGAAAATTTGTAGAAATGATCTTTCTTTCTAAATGTGATAAACATTCTGTCCTGTGACTACAAATAAAAAGAAATAGACCCCACCTGAATAAGTCACCTGTGACTACAAATAAAAAGAAATAGACCCCACCTGAATAAGTCACCTGTGTGACCTCTTTCTTTTGTGAAAAAACAGTAAATACTACTTTATTTCTGTGTGACTAATGTGCAATCTTGACATTAATTAATTTATTATGGTCAATGTATCACTTATTAGTGTAAAACATTGATGCTTGGGCTTTAAATGTTTACGTAAACAACAAAAATGTCAACAAACTGCCACTTTTATCATGTTTGTTTTGCGATCTCGCTAGTTTCCATTGATTTCTTTCTGAATAGTTTTCTCATAAAACTTCCATTTGGGATTGAAATGATGGGTTTGTGTGACGTTGTTCCAGAGAGGCATGTTTTAGTGAAGCCCTACGGTCTGGCGGTGGAAACGCAGTGTGTTTTAGGGCTCGGAGCTCCAGATTCTAGGCCATTGGCCCTGCCCGGCCCGCTGAAAGCCCCAGCTTGCCCGACAGTGGAAAAGCAGCTAGAGATTATGTTCTCTCTAACCGTCCTCAATGTCAAAGTCGGCGAAACACAGCTCAGAACCCTTGTTGGTGATCAGGATTTCTCCGTTCAGGGTGAAGATCATAGATTTGTCCTCCATGTTAATCATACAACCCACGACGTCCCCCGAGTGCCAGCAGCGGCCGAAGAGACGACTGCCCATGTGGAGCCGATGACCCTGTGAGAGACCAGAAAGCGTTAGTCTGAGAGACCAGAAACCGTTAATCTGAGAGACCAGAAAACCGTTAGTCCGAGAGACCAGAAACCGTTAGTCCGAGAGATCAGAAAACCGTTAGTCTGAGACCAGAAACCGTTAGTCTGAGTCCAGAAACCGTTAGTCTGAGAGACCAGAAACTGTTAGTCCGAGACCAGAAACCATTAGTCCGAGAGACCAGAAACCGTTAGTCTGAGAGACCAGAAACTGTTAGTCTGAGAGACCAGAAACGGTTAGTCGGCGAGACCAGAAACCGCTAGTCTGAGAGACCAGAAACCGTTAGTCTGAGAGACCAGAAACCGTTAGTCTGAGAGACCAGAAACCGTTAGTCTGAGACCAGAAACCGTTATTCCGAGACCAGAAACTGTTAGTCTGAGAGACCAGAAACGGTTAGTCGGCGAGACCAGAAACCGTTAGTCTGAGAGACCAGAAACTGTTAGTCTGAGAGACCATAAACTGTTAGTCTGAGAGACCAGAAACGTTTGGTCTGAGACCAGAAACCGTTAGTCTGAGACCAGAAACCGTTAGTCTGAGAGACCAGAAACCGTTAGTCTGAGAGACCAGAAACCGTTAGTCTGAGAGACCAGAAACTGTTAGTCTGAGAGACCAGAAACCGTTAGTCCGAGAAATCAGAAACCGTTAGTCTGAGAGACCAGAAACCGTTAGTCCGAGAGACCAGAAACCGTTAGTCTGAGACCAGAAACCGTTAGTCTGAGACCAGAAACCGTTAGTCTGAGAGACCAGAAACTGTTAGTCTGAGAGACCAGAAACCGTTAGTCCGAGAAATCAGAAACCGTTAGTCTGAGAGACCAGAAACCGTTAGTCCGAGAGATCAGAAACCGTTAGTCTGAGACCAGAAACCGTTAGTCTGAGAGACCAGAAACCGTTAGTCTGAGAGACCAGAAACCGTTAGTCTGAGACCAGAAACCGTTAGTATGAGAGACCAGAAACCGTTAGTCCAAGAGACCAGAAACCGTTAGTCTGAGAGACCAGAAACCGTTAGTCTGAGAGACCACAAAAACCGTTAGTCTAAGATCTGGTTCTGCACGGGTCTGGTCAGAAACCGTTAGTCTGAGAGACCAGAAACCATTAGTCTAAGATCCGGTTCTGCACGGGTCTGATCAGAAACCGTTAGTCTGAGAGACCAGAAACCGTTAATCTGAGAGATACAACATTGTTTTCCTGTTATCTCTGTAAAGCTGCTTTGAAACAATTTGTATTGTAAAAAGCGCTATATAAATAAAGGTGACTTGACTTGACTTGACTTGACCAGAAACCGTTAGTCCGAGAGACCAGACACAGTTAGTCCGAGAGATCAGAAACCGTTAATCTGAGACCAGAAACCGTTAGTCTGAGAGACCAGAAACTGTTAGTCTGAGAGACCAGAAACCGTTAGTCCGAGAAATCAGAAACCGTTAGTCTGAGAGACCAGAAACCGTTAGCCCGAGAGACCAGAAAACCGTTAGTCTGAGACCAGAAACCGTTAGTCTGAGACCAGAAACCGTTAGTCTGGGAGACCAGAAACTGTTAGTCTGAGAGACCAGAAACCGTTAGTCCGAGAAATCAGAAACCGTTAGTCTGAGAGACCAGAAACCGTTAGTCCGAGAGATCAGAAACCGTTAGTCTGAGACCAGAAACCGTTAGTCTGAGACCAGAAACCGTTAGTCTGAGAGACCAGAAACTGTTAGTCCGAGACCAGAAACCGTTAGTCCAAGAGACCAGAAACCGTTAGTCTGAGAGACCAGAAACTGTTAGTCCGAGACCAGAAACTGTTAGTCCGAGAGACCAGAAACCGTTAGTCTGAGAGATCAGAAACCGTTAGTCTGAGAGACCAGAAACTGTTAGTCCGAGACCAGAAAACCGTTAGTCTGAGAGACCAGAAACTGTTAGTCCGAAACCAGAAACCGTTAGTCCGAGGAGACCAGAAACCGTTAGTCTGAGAGACCAGAAACTGTTAGTCCGAGAGACCAGAAACCGTTAGTCTGAGAGACCAGAAACCGTTAGTCCGAGAGACCAGAAACTGTTAGTCCGAGACCAGAAACCGTTAGTCCGAAGAGACCAGAAACCGTTAGTCCGAGAGGACCAGAAACCGTTAGTCCGAGAGACCCGAAAACCGTTAGTCCGAGAGATCAGAAACCGTTAGTCAGAGAGATCAGACACCGCTAATCTGAGACCAGAAACCGTTAGTACGAGAGACCAGAAACTGTTAGTCTGAGACCAGAAACCGTTAGTCTGAGACCAGAAACCGTTAGTCTGAGAGACCAGAAACTGTTAGTCTGAGACCAGAAACCGTTAGTCTGAGACTAGAAACCGTTAGTCTGAGAGACCAGAAACCGTTAGTCTGAGACCAGAAACCGTTAGTCTGAGAGACCAGAAACCATTAGTCTGAGAGACCAGAAACCGTTAGTCTGAGAGACCAGAAACCGTTAGTCCGAGAGACCAGAAACCGTTAGTCCGAGAGACCAGAAACCGTTAGTCCGAGAACCCAGAAACCGTTAGTCCGAGAGACCAGAAACCGTTAGTCTGAGAGACCAGAAACCGTTAGTCTGAGAGACCAGAAACTGTTAGTCTGAGACCAGAAACCGTTAGTCCGAGAGACCAGAAACCGTTAGTCTGAGAGACCAGAAACCGTTAGTCCGAAAGACCAGAAACCGTTAGTCTGAGACCAGAAACCGTTAGTCTGAGAGACCAGAAACTGTTAGTCTGAGACCAAAAACCGTTAGTCTGAGACCAGAAACCGTTAGTCCGAGAGATTAGAAACCGTTAATCTGAGACCAGAAACCGTTAGTCTGAGAGACCAGAAACTGTTAGTCTGAGACCAGAAACCGTTAGTCTGAGAGACCAGAAATCGTTAGTCTGAGACCAGAAACCGTTAGTCCGAGAGACCAGAAACCGTTAGTCTGAGATTGATCCGGTTCTGCACGGGTCTGATCAGAAACCGTCAGTCTGAGATTGATCCGGCTCTGCACGGGTCTGAGCCGAAAACGTTAGTCTGAGATTGATCCGGTTCTGCACGGGTCTGATTAGTCTGAGAGACCAGAAACCGTTAGTCTAAGATCTGGTTCTGCACGGGTCTGGTCAGAAACCATTAGTCTGATAGACCAGAAACCGTTAGCCAAAGATCCGGTTCTGCACGGGTCTGATCAGAAACTGTCAGTCTGAGAGCCGGT
>CM070832.1:1269205-1271705 GCA_036326025.1 Chrosomus eos
CACACACACACACACACACACACACACACACACAGGTTACATTTACAGTGATAGAAATGAGCTGGGAGCTTTTCATTAACCAGAGGTTGTAAAGAAGTGTTATTGTTGTTAACTAAAACTGTTAAAAACATGTTATAAAATAAATAAAATAAAATATAAATATTTGATTGAAAAAATAACTTGCATTAAACTAAAAATTAGAAGTGAAAGGTGGAAGCTCTAAAATTACTGCACTGGAAATAAATAACTAAATCTGAAATAAAAATTAAACCTAGTGATTTAAAAAATAAAAGAACTAATAAAAATGACAAAAGCAAATAATAAAATGTTCATAAACTGCCGAAAAACTGAAATGAAAACTGAAAAGATAAAATTAAAAGTTAAAAATATTAATACAAATTATAATAGTATAATAAATAAAACTAAAATATCACTGTTGTAAAGAATGGTTATTACAGTTAACTTTTTTTTTTTAAAAAAATCCTAATATATTAAATTTAAAAAACTTCTCACATTAAAAAAACTAGAGGTGCTGCCTTGGTCAAAGCAGTAAAATTACTAACGGCACTGGAAATTAATGAATTAATGAATAATTTTTTTTTAAATGAAATTAAATTAACATAAAACATGAATATTAACACATTAAAAAAATGAAAATACTGAAAATATGAAAGCTTATTTAAACTATTGACTGAAACTGTATAAGTATAGAAATAAAGCTGTTGTAAGATGAAAGAGTAATGATGTTATTAAAGCTGCTGTGTTTAACCCTGAAATGGCTCATATAAACATAAGCAGATAATCTGAGATGATGGATATGAATCATCTTCATGTAAGAGACTCGTTGTTCACAGAGCTGTATGGGCTGATATGAATGTGATGTTCTGAGACGAGCATCTGGTGTGGCAGCGCACCATCTGTGGCCTACGATGCCTCATACATCACTTCACACACTCACTTCTTCGGGAGTTTGAGCTTTTTCAACTCCTCTTCAGCGTTGACTTTCACCTGGACCACATGACAACCTAAAGCCAGAAGAGTCCTGAAACACACACAGAAAACACAACATGCCGAATAAAAACTGCAAGGGGACATGTGAGAGGTGTTTGCAATCACAAAGCAAGAGCATAAGTGGTTGCCAGGGTGTTGCTTTGTGGGTTTTTGCAGGTCAAAGTCAAACGAGTGGTTGCCAGGGTGTTGCTATGTTGTTTTTTGCAGGTTCAAGTCAAACAAGTGGTTGCCAGGGCGTTGCTGTGGTTTCATGGAGGTCCAAGTTAATCGAGTGGTTGTCAGGGTGTTGCTATATGGTTGCTATGTGGTTTCGTACAGGTCCAAGTCAAAGGAGGGTTTTTGCCAGAGTGTTGCTATTTTGGTTGCTCGCTGGTTTCTTACAGGTCCAACTCAAACAAGTGGTTGCAAGGGCATTGGTTAATGGTTGCTAGGTGGTTTCTTAAATGTCCAAGTTAAAAAAGTGGTTGCCAGGGCGTTGCTAGGTGGTTTCTTACAGGTCCAAGTCAAAAAAAGTGGTTGCCATGGCATTGTTATGTGGTTATTAGGTGGTTTCTTACAGGTCCAAGTCAAAAAAAGTGGTTGCCAGGGCGTTGCTAGGTCGTTTATTACAGGTCCAAGTCAAAAAAAGTGGTTGCCATGTCATTTTTATGTGGTTATTAGGTGGTTTCTTACAGGTCCAAGTCAAAAAAAGTGGTTGCCATGGCATTGTTATGTGGTTATTAGGTGGTTTCTTACAGGTCCAAGTCAAAAAAAGTGGTTGCCAGGGCGTTGCTAGGTCGTTTCTTACAGGTCCAAGTCAAAAAAAGTGGTTGCCAGGGCGTTGCTAGCTGGTTTCTTACAGGTCCAAGTAAAAAAAAAGTGGTTGCCAAGGCGTTTCTATGTGGTTGTTAGGTGGTTTCTTAAAGGTCCAAGCTTGCAGGTCCAAGTCGAAAAAGTGGTTGCCATGGCATTGTTATGTGGTTATTAGGTGGTTTCTTACAGGTCCAAGTCAAAAAAAGTGGTTGCCAGGGCGTTGCTATGTGGTTGTTAGGTGGTTTCTTAAAGGTCCAAGCTTGCAGGTCCAAGTCGAAAAAGTGGTTGCCATGACGTTGTTATGTGGTTGTTAGGTGGTTTCTTAAAGGTCCAAGTCAAAAAACGTGGTTGCCAGGGCGTTGCTATGTGGTTGTTAGGTGGTTTCTTAAAGGTCCAAGCTTGCCGGTCCAAGTCGAAAAAGTGGTTGCCATGACGTTGTTATGTGGTTGTTAGGTGGTTTCTTAAAGGTCCAAGTTAAAAAAAAGTGGTTGCCAGGGCGTTGCTGTGTGGTTGCTAGGTGGTTTCTTAAAGGTCCAACCTTGCAGGTCCAAGTCGAAAAAGTGGTTGCCAGGGTGTTGCTATGTGGTTGCTAGGTGGTCAAGTCAAGTTAAATGAGTACCTAATGAAGCACTCATTTGAGCACTAGTAATAGTGAGGGTTGAACAGCACTACTAACAATCCCTGTGTTCTGTGTTCT
>CM070832.1:1274205-1276705 GCA_036326025.1 Chrosomus eos
ATAACAATAAATAGAATAGAATAATTAACCAATATTTTTAATTTAATTAAATAAAATTATTGCTCAATATCTATAGAAAGCTTGTTATTAGGGCTGTGAAACGATTAATCGTATCCAAATAAAAGTTATGTTTACATAATATATGTGTGTGTGCTGTGTGTAATTATTTTGTATATATAAATACACACACACATGCATATAAATATTTAAGAAAAATGTTATTTATATATAAAATATTTATATTTATATATCATACAAATTATATATATATATATATATATATATATATATATATAAGCAAATATTTCTTAAATATATATATAAAAAATAATACACTACACACACATATATATAATGTAAACACACACTTTTATTTTGGATGTGATTAATCGCGATTAATCGTTTCACAGCCCTACTTGTCAAGTCTACTTTTAAATAAACATATTCAAATGGAAAATAAATATTGTCAGATTATGTAATCCGTATGAAACGAGCATAGATGACATCGTCGACTTAATCTCTGCAGCCGAAAACACAGAAAATATTATTATTAAAATGTTTAGACAGCATTCTTCTGTTTTTTTTTCACGACACACTCATAATCATTAAGCTAGCCTGTGCGCTGTAGCTGATTACGCTATAGCCTAATATATATGCTAGTTATTAAATGATTATTAATATAAATGCGCAAGTAGTCGGCTAATTCTCTAAATGAACGACTGCTAGTGGACTAGAAACATGTTTAGTAGAGACTTTAGTAGAGACAGTGTTTTCCAGCTCAGATCGGCAGGTCTTGATTTACCATGAGCCAGCGCTGGAAGATCTGTGTGATATAATCATCAGTGCCAGAGTCAGGGTCAGCTAACGAGCGCTCGTTAAAACACACATTAAACTCTGCAGTCCAGCTCATGCCAAACTCCCTGAGAGTAAAACAGCTGCTCGTACACACACCAGGAATGAAAGATGACGTAGAAACACACACACACACACACACACAACACACACACACACACACACACCACACACCACACACACACACACACACACACACACACACACACAACACACAACACAACAAACACAGAGACTACACATCGTCGTAGTTTAATTCCAGGTTACTAAAGGGCCAAATGTTTTCATGAGGGAATGACTGATGACTTACATCACACCGTCTCTGTTTAAAATGGCGACGGAATCAATTCACAGCGATGAACTACATGAACATGAGGGTCACATGATGGGTACAGACACGTGATGATGTTATAACCGAGTCACTTACCTTGTTAAATCGAGGAGCAAATTATAAAAGAGAAAGCAAAAAAACGACGAGCACAGGTCACATGATAACGACTTCTGCAGTCATTTGATATCAGCATGCGTGCGTGTGTGTGTCGGGATGTTACCTTCCCGTAGGACCAGCCCAGCTCAATCTTGTTGGTTCCCCAGAGCTCATGGATGTTCTCCGCCAGCCGATCCCGAACCTTCTCCAGATGAGGAGGCATCCCGATCTGAACACACACACGGACACGGACACACACACGAACAGAAACGGACACACACACACACACACACGGACACGAACGTGTGTTAGTGAGTCTGTGTGAATGTGAGTGTGAGTGTGTTGTGTTGTGTGTGTGTGTGTGTGTGTGTGTGTGTGTGTGTGTGTGTGTGTGTGTGTGTGTGTGTGTGTGTGTGTGTGTGTGTGTGTGTGTGTGTGTGAGTGAGTGAGTGAGAGTCTGAGAGTGTGAGTGAGTGAGAGGGAGAGTGTGAGTGAGTGAGTGAGAGTGAGAGTGTGTGAGTGAGAGTGAGTGAGTGAGAGGGAGAGTGTGAGTGATGAGTGAGTGAGTGAGTGAGTGAGTGAGTGAGTGAGTGAGTGAGTGAGTGAGTGAGTGAGTGAGTGAGTGAGTGATGTGAGTGAGTGAGTGAGTGAGTGAGAGTGAGAGTGTGTGAGTGAGAGTGAGAGTAAGAGTGTGTGTGTGTGAGTGAGAGTGAGAGTGTGAGTGAGTGAGAGTGAGAGTGTGAGTGAGTGAGAGAGTGTGTGTGTGTGTGTGTGTGTGTGTGTGTGTGTGTGTGTGTGTGTGTGTGTGTGTGTGTGTGTGTGTGTGTGTGTGTGTGTGTGTGTGTGTGTGTGTGTGTGTGTGTGTGTGTGTGTGGTGTGCTTGTTTTTGTGATATATGAGGACACAAATGTGTATAATGACATGGGTATTACACTGGTATTACAACTTACACGTGAAATATGAGGACATTGCATGCGTCCTCATATTTCAAACAGCTTAAAAAAACATAAAAAAACAATGTTTTTTTTTAATGTTTAAAATCCAGCATGTCTCCTGTAAGGGGGGTTTAGGGACAGGGCAGTGTAGGGGGTTAGAATATATAGTTTGTCCAGTATAAAAACCATTACGCCTATGGAATGTCCTCATAAGTCACAAAACAAACATGTGTGTGTGTGTGTGTGTGTGTTGTGTGTGTGTATGTGTGTGAGTGAGAGTGAGAGT
>CM070832.1:1281705-1304205 GCA_036326025.1 Chrosomus eos
CTAAGTAATACTTATGCAATAATTATGTGTGTGTGTGTGTGTGTGTGTGTGTGTGTGTGTGTGTGTGTGTGTGTGTGTGTGTGTGTGTGTGTGTGTGTGTGTGTGTGTGTGTGTGTGTGTGTGTGTGTGTGTGTGTGTGTGTGTGTGTGTAAAATATGCACAAATATGCTATTTGGTGCAGATGCTGATATTTATAAGCTGATCTGATGCTTGTAATGTAAAAGTCAATGAGATCTTTCTAACAGACTTGTGCTGAACAAACGAGTCGTACTTGACGCCGGCGGAGAAGCTGACGACGGGGAAGAACAGGCCGTCGATGTTGAAGTTCTCGAACATGCCCTGCACCGGCTGCCCGTTGATCCTGAAGGAGATGCTGGGAGCGTTCAGATCCATGCAACAGCTGACCACGTCCTCCGACGACAACATGTGCTGGTTCACTGACGCCACGGCCCTCGGCACGCGCCCTGCACATGTGTGTAAAACGTTATTAAAGGAGTTGTTCACCCAAAAGTGCATCCGTCTATCATAAAAGTGCATCTGTCCATCATAAAAGTGCATCTATCCATCATAAAAGTGCATCTATCCATCATAAAGTGCATCTGTCCATAATAAAAGTAATTGTGTAGTAAGCGTGTGTGTAGTGAGTGTGTAGTGCGCGCACGCGTGTGTGAAGTGAGTGTGTGTGTGTGTGTGTGTAGTGGAGTGTGTAGTGCGCGCACGCGTGTGTGAAGTGAGTGTGTGTGTGTGTGTAGTGAGTGAGTGAGTGTGTGTGTGTAGTGAGTGAGTGAGTGAGTGTGTGTGTGTGTGAGTGTGTGTGTGTGTGTAGTGAGCGAGTGTGTGTATGTGTGTAGTGAGCGAGCGAGTGTGTGTGTGTGTGTGTGTGTGTGTGTAGTGAGTGTGTAGTGTGTGTGTAGTGAGCGAGCAAATGTTTGTGTGTGTAGTGAGCGTGTGTGTGGAGTGTGTGTGTGTGTGTGTGTGTGTGTGTAGTGAGCGAGTGTGTGTATGTGTGTAGTGAGCGAGCGAGTGTGTGTGTGTGTGTAGTGAGTGTGTAGTGTGTGTGTAGTGAGCGAGCGAATGTTTGTGTGTAGTGTGCACCCGTGTGTGTGTTGTGAGTGTGTAGTGTGCGCGCGAGTGTAGTGAGCGAGGGAGTGTGTGTGTGTGTGTGTGTGTGTGTGTGTGTGTGTGTGGTGAGCGAGCGAGTGTGTGCGTTTGTGTGTGTGTCTGTGTAGTGAGCATGTGTGTAGTGAGTGTGTAGTGTGTATGTGTGTAGTGAGTGTGTGTTTGTGTAGTGAGTGTGTAGTAAGTGTGTGTGTGTAGTGAGTGTGTAGTAAGTGTGTGTGTGTGTGTAGTGAGTGTGTAGTAAGTGTGTGTGTGTGTGTGTGTAGTGAGTGCGTACCCGACCACAGATGTAGCCCGTCGAAGCCGTACGAGTAGAGATCGTCCCCGACGCCGTTGCCGCCCCATCCTTCTCCTCCGCCCGGATAGGGGCGCTATCCTTAGTGGAGCCCAGCCCACCCGCAGGTGCGATCGCTCACCCTCACGAACGCCTCCACCTGGTCCATCATCAGCCGAAGTACCACCGCCGTACTAGGCCAGCCGTCGCTCACTCCCACCAGGATATTGGGCCGCATGCTACACACACACGCGCGCACACACGACACGCACACACACACAGCGCACACACACACAGCACGCACACAAGCACACACACACGCACTCACACACCACGCACACACACACGCACGCACACACCACACACACTCACACCCGCACACGCACACACCACACACACACGACACACAAAGCGCGCACACAGTACACACCCGCACACACACACACGCACACACACAAGCGCGCACACACACAAGCGCGCACACAAAAAAAAATGAAAATAAAGTGTATATTTAAATAATCATAATAAATGTATATTTAATCAATATATAAATAAATGAACATTTAATCATATAAAATAACAAATGTATATATAATCATCATAAATTAGTTAGTTAATGTATTTATTTAGGATCATTACATGTTTATTTAAATTTAGCAAATAAAAATTACAATTCAATATAGAAACAAATACATTTATATTTAAAGGTGCTCTAAGCGATGTCACACGTTTTTTAGGCCAAAAAATTTTTTGTCACATACAGCAAACATCTCCTCACTATCCGCTGGCTGCCTGTCCCCTGAACACACTGTAAAAAGACGCAGTCTCTGCGGACACCCCAGACTCCACAAACGGCTACAAAAACAAACTCTAGCGACCCGCTCTACAAAACATAACAAACTGTTCCAGCCAATAACGACAAGAAGGGTTTGAGGGGTTAGTGCGCGGATGAGGAGGAGGGAGGGTCTAGCTAGCCTCTGTTTTGTTTGACAATACTTTAAACGTCAACAAGAAGTGACGTCACCCAGGATCGCTTAGAGAACCTTTAATTATAAATAAACAAATGCAAAAAACAATACAATGAAAAAATAAACAAATAAATAAATAAATGTATTTTTAAATAATTATAAACAAATATATTTATATTTAATAAAATAAATTAATACATAAATTAATACGTTTATGTTGAATCATAAATAAACAAATACATTTTTTTTATTTATTTTGGATTATTATTTAGGATGTTTATTTGTTTAAAAATAAATGATAACAAATACATGTATATTTAATAATACAATAAATAAATGTATAGTTAACATCATAAATAAATGAATGAATTCATTTTTATTTACATAACAAAAAATAAATCAATAAAAAACAAACACATTTATATTGAATACATATGTACATTAATACATACCTAAACATAAATAAATTACAATTAATATTTCATCACAATACATGAACAAAATAAATGTATAACTAAACAATCTAAAAATCTTAAATAAACATTTATTTGTTCGTTTGTTTATAAAGATTGATTAAATATAAAAGTATTAGTATTCAATATATATATTTTAAAATTATATATATATTTTAATTATGAATAAATAAAGAAATGCATTTATAGTTAACCATTCACAAATAAATAAATAAATAAATAAATAAATAAATAAATAAATAAATAAATAAATAAATAAATAAATAAATGAATAAAGTTGTTGTTTTTTCACATTATGACGACCTCTGACCTCTGGACGTCGTTGACCAATCGTGTCTGCAGGAGCAGGTCTCGTCTGGGCATCAGGTGATCACAGATCAGGTTCTGATTGGCTCTGACAGCGACTCCGTTACACACACACAGAGAGCAGAGCACGTCCAGGATCTGAAGTTATGTTTCACATTTTAATATCATAAGCTCACACAGTGTGCGGTGATCATGTGACAGACTGACCTTGTGGTTGCGGCCGTGTTTGTAGAGCAGAGAGATGATGGTCTTAATGTGTCCTCTCTGGATGATGTTCAGCGCCTCCGGACTCTCCGTCAGGATACAGTGAAGAACCTCCAGGATCCCTGAGACACGAGACGCGTTACAGGACAGTGTGTGTGTGTGTGTGTGTGTGTGTGTGTGTGTGTGTGTGTGTGTGTGTGTGTGTGTGTGTGTGTGTGTGTGTGTGTGTGTGTGTGTGTGTGTGTGTGTGTGTGTGTGTGTGTGTGTGTGTGTGTGTGAGAGAGTGTGTGTGTGTTACCTGAAGACGACTCCAGCCGCTCCAGTTTACTGACGAGCCAGTCCAGGTTGTGTGAGAACTGAGTGCAGTTGTTCCGGTTTCCTCGGATGAGAGCGGCTGAGAGACACAGAGAGACGATGATGAGATGATCTAATTAATCACACATGCATTAAACATCAAACCTTCAGGAAACAACCGCCATTATCAGGCCAAACACGACTACTTCCTCTCTAAAGGTCACACCTCCTTCAAGGAGAGACGCAGCTCACACTGACACCACACACACACACACACACACACACACACACACACACACACACACACACACACACACACACACACACACACACACACACACACACACACTGCTGTCACACTCACGCATACTAATCACTGATCGAGTCACATGACAGACGGGAGACCGAAGACCTAAACTCAGCTAAGAGTGACTTCGAGAAACAGTGTGTGTGTGTGTGTGTGTGTGTGTGTGTGTGTGTGTGTGTGTGTGTGTGTGTGTGTGTGTGTGTGTGTGTGTGTGTGTGTGTGTGTGTGTGTGTGTGTACACTTGTCTACCTATCTAAGTGGGGACCTTGGTGTCGTTACACACTCACCAACAGGGGACCGCCGAGCCAAGTGGGGACATTTTTCAAGTCCCCTGTTGGTCATGCCTTAAAACATGTTAAAATCAAGTAAAAAATGCTCTGGTGAATTTTTTACATTTTTGACTAAGCGGGGACCTGCAAGTGTGTGTGTGTGTGTGTGTGTGTGTGTGTGTGTGTGTGTGTGTGTGTGTGTGTGTGTGTGTGTGTGTGTGTGTGTGTGTGTGTGTGTGTGTGTGTGTGTGTGTGTGTGTGTGTGTGTGTGTGTGTGTGTGTGTGTGTGTGTGTGTGTGTGTGTGTGTGTGTGTATGTGTCTGTGTGTGTGTGTGTGTGTGTGTGTGTGTGTGGGTGTGAAGTCTGGCTTCATTGTGTAACTTATATATATATATATATATATACATATTGAAAAAAATTATGTTATCTAAATGTCTTTTAAAACTAACACTTTGTTAAAAATAATAAATATGAATACAGCACTTATATCACTCATTCCTAAACCTAACAAAGACCACACCTTCACATCTAACTATCGTCCTATCTCACTTATAAATGTCGACATAAAAATTATTAGCAAAGCACTAGCCCATAGAATTGAACAAATTATACCATATATAATCCACCCTGATCAGACCGGCTTTATAAAGGGTAGACACGCATCCAATAATACCCGCAGATTATACAATTTAATGCACTACTCATCAGTACAACAGAAAGATACTCTCATTGCCACATTAGACGCCGAAAAAGCTTTTGATAGGGTCAACTGGAAATTTTTATTCACCACGTTACAAAAATTCGGCTTTGGAGAGTCATTTATTAACTGGATCAAGATTTTATACACATCACCATCGGCCACGGTCACAACCAATGGACTAACATCACAAAGCTTCACACTGCACAGGGGGACGAGGCAGGGATGTCCACTCTCTCCATCCCTATTCACGATTTTTATTGAACCTTTAGCAGCAGCTATCCGTCAAAACCCAGCAATCAAAGGTATTGAAACACCACAACAAACACATAAAATCTCACTTTATGCAGATGATATCCTACTATATATACAAGAACCCCTAGCATCTACTCAAGAAATAATTAAAACAATCCAATCCTTCTCAAAAATATCAGATTATGCAATAAACTGGAATAAATCTTTCATCCTCCCTTTACATAAAACCAAATGGGATGTGGCACACCATCAATCACCGATACCTATATGTCATGATCACATCACTTACTTAGGCATTAAGATTTCCTCCAGACTGTCAGAGTTGGTAACACTCAACTTCACACCACTGCTAAAAAAAATAGAAGAAGATTTGCTCAGGTGGCTCAACCTTCCAATCTCCATAATCGGCAGGATAGCAGCAATAAAAATGACGATTTTACCGAAAATTAATTACCTATTTTCAATGATTCCAACCCACCCCACACTCACCTGGTTTAAATCACTAGACTCCATTATAACTCGCTTCTACTGGAAAAATAAAACACCAAGGATTAAACTCACTACACTACAAAAAAGTAAGGTTCAAGGAGGACTAGAAGCACCAAATTTCCAATATTACTCAATGGCTAACCAACTGCAATACATATACAAATGGATTCACCCCACCCAATCTGATATTATATGGCTAGATATAGAACAATCACTATGCAAAGAATTAAATATAGCTGACATACCGTTCCTCACCAAATCAATTAAACAACACACATGTTTTAATGCAGTAACTATATCTGCCACTCTGACAGCCTGGTGGAAATTTCACCAAATCACTAATTCTACATTAGCTCCATCTAACCTCACCCCACTGTGGAACAACCGTGACTTTATAAGCAATAAAAAAACATTGAATTTTCACACATGGGCGGAAAAGGGTATCACCCACATTAAGCACATTTTCAAATCTAACACAATTACGCCATTTCCGCAACTGGCCCAGGAGTATGGCATCGGGAGCAACGAATTTTTAAAATACCTACAACTCAAATCTTCTGTTCTGACAAAAATAAACATCAGAGACACAAATTTAGAACTTCCACCGGCAATATCAGACTTGGTCAACATTTCCTCCCCAAAGAAACTTCTCTCTAAAATATACAAAATCATTTCAAACCAACTTCAGACCATATACTTACCAACAATAAAATGGGAAAACGATCTTTCAATAGCTCCTGATGCCAACTCCTGGACCCAAATCTGTAAAAACATCTATCTCATGTCCAAAAATGCGAATCTTCAGTTAATACAATATAAAATACTTCACAGAACACATTACACGGGCAGCAGATTAGCTAAAATGGGTTTCACGTCAGAAGTTTGCACACACTGCAATCAAAATTCTACAGATACATACATCCATGCAACCTGGCACTGCACTCCAATCAAACACTTTTGGGAAGAGGTCACACAGTCACTATCCACTATAGTCGGCTGCCACATCCCACTGTCGCCTTCTCTTTGCTTGCTGGGGGACCTGACAATAATCACTGATAAAACTATAAACTCTAAAATGCTCCTCATAGCTCTAACCATCGCCAAGAAAACTATCCTCATGAACTGGAAAACTAGAAATAAATTACACATTAACATTTGGAAAAATCTTATTTCAGACTTCATTGCAATGGAATACGCATCTCCCCTTCATAATTACGCATCTGAAACTGACCTCTGCCGTCCAACACTTTCTGACCTCTTACAGCTATGAATCCTTTCTCTGTTTTCAACTCCGACTCCTCCCACCTTCTTAACCAACCCACGAATATTAATGCATTTTAGCTGTTTGAACTTGTTTGTCATCATTGTTGTTACTATCTTTAATGTTATTGTTAAGATTACTATTTTCACTTTTATCTTTTCATTGTTGTAATTGCTGTTGTTGCTGTCTTTTGCTCTCACCATTGCGGTCACCACTGCCATCATCATTATCATTTATTAATAATATTATTATTATCATTATTATTATAATCATCAATATTGCCATTGTCAATGCTGTATTGGAATTAAATGTCATTATCATCACTACTGCAATAATTCCCCCTTATCTCTTCATGGGTTTTTAATGCACCACAACATAGAATGAAAAAAAAAAAAAAAAAAAAAAAAAAATGGAATATGTATATATGGAAAACCTCACAAACACCAGGGCAGGCAAGACAGACGAGAAGTGGTTTCATCGGGACAGCATCTCTGTCCCAATTTGAGACACTCTCGCACTGTACTCCCTCTTTTAATGCACCTTAGACATTGCACATAACACACAAAAAAAAAAATTAGGAAAAGATAGGGACTGCTGAGATGTGGGGGAAGGTTATCTTATATTATCTTATCATCTTATTATACCATCTTTTATTTTATACGGCATTGACAATGGCAATTGTTACATAGGAGGAAGGATGGAAATAAAAATCGACCAACACAATATTGGCAATATGGTGGTAGTGGGGAGTGGGGTGGTGATGGTAATGACAATGGTAATAAATAATAAATGGTTACTTTGTTTACGCATACACACACATACACATACCCACACTCACACCCGCTCAAATACACACTTAGATCAAACAATTATATCACTTTTATGTCACTTCTGGAATTATGGATTTACAAGATTGCTCACTACTGTACTATGTTGGTTTGTATGTATGTCTGACTGTTAAATAAAAAAAAAGTGTCAGTATAAAAATGACAAAAAAAATTTTATTTTAAGGTCTTTTTTCCTAATATAACTTTTTTTTAAACATGCAAAAAGGGGACCTGCAACTCTGACCGATGTCTATCTATCCAACCGGGGACTCCTATAGCCTGCAATGGAACTGGAACTGTGTGTGTGTCAGTGTTAATTTTGACAGCAAATTTTGATTTAGTTTTAGTCATAGTCTTTTGACTAAAATGCCATTTAGTTTTAGTCATATTTTAGATATCTGAATTGTTTTAGTTTTAGTCTAGTTTTAGTCTAGTTTTAGTCGACGAAGTACAATAAGATTTTAGTCGACTAAATATACAGTAGATTAAAATATAATTGGTTTAGTTAAATTGTAATGCATTCATTTAGAATTCTCTAAAATTTTCAAACCCATATACTCCCGGAGAAAACATCAATTAACCTGTTACAGATTAACTGCTGTGACTTATCCAACTTGGTGTGACTTATGTTAAACATATCTTAAAATTAAATAAAACCACTTTTCCTAAAGTAGAACACGGTCTTCTTTTCAGAGAATTATATAAGCATTCTTTATAACTACTTGCATACATCATTCTTTATTCTTTCAAGCAGTGAGAGTATGTGTGTGTGTGTGTGTGTGTGTTGTGTGTGTGTGTGTGTGTGTGTGTGTGTGTGTGTGTGTTCTTACCCAGTAGCTCGTACAGCAGGTGTGTGTGTGTGTGTGTGTGTGTTCGTGTGTGTGTGTTCGTGTGTGTGTGTGTTCGGTGTGTGTGTGTTCGTGTGTGTGTGTGTGTGTGTGTGTGTGTGTGTGTGTGTGTGTGTGTGTGTGTGTTCGTGTGTGTGTGTGTGTGTGTGTGTGTGTGTGTGTGTGTGTGTGTGTGTGTGTATGTGTGTGTTCTTACCCAGTAGCTCGTACAGCAGGTGTGTGTGTGTGTGTGTGTGTGTGTGTGTGTGTGTGTGTGTGTGTGTGTGTGTGTGTGTGTGTGTGTGTGTGTGTGTGTGTGTGTGTGTGTGTGTTCTTACCCAGTAGCTCGTACAGCAGGTGTGTGTGTGTGTGTGTGTGTGTGTTCGTGTGTGTGTGTTCGTGTGTGTGTGTGTTCGTGGTGTGTGTGTTCGTGTGTGTGTGTGTGTGTGTGTGTGTGTGTGTGTGTGTGTGTTGTGTGTGTGTGTGTGTGTGTGTGTGTGTGTGTGTGTGTGTTCTTACCCAGTAGCTCGTACAGCAGGTGTGTGTGTGTGTGTGTGTGTGTGTGTGTGTGTGTGTGTGTGTGTGTGTGTGTGTGTGTGTGTGTGTGTGTGTGTGTGTGTGTGTGTGTGTGTGTATGTGTGTGTTCTTACCCAGTAGCTCGTACAGCAGGTGTGTGTGTGTGTGTGTGTGTGTGTGTGTGTGTGTGTGTGTGTGTGTGTGTGTGTGTGTGTGTGTGTGTGTGTGTTCTTACCCAGTAGCTCGTACAGCAGTGTGTGTGTGTGTGTGTGTGTGTGTGTGTGTGTGTGTGTGTGTGTGTGTGTGTGTGTGTGTGTGTGTGTGTGTGTGTGTGTGTGTGTGTGTTATGTGTGTGTTCTTACCCAGTAGCTCGTACAACAGGTGTGTGTGTGTGTGTGTGTGTGTGTGTGTGTGTGTGTGTGTGTGTGTGTGTGTGTGTGTGTGTGTGTATGTGTGTGTTCTTACCCAGTAGCTCGTACAGCAGGTGTGTGTGTGTGTGTGTGTGTGTGTGTGTGTGTGTGTGTGTGTGTGTGTGTGTGTGTGTGTGTGTGTGTGTTGTGTGTGTGTGTGTGTGTGTTCTTACCCAGTAGCTCGTACAGCAGGTTGAGAATGTCTTTCCACGCGTCTCCGGCCGCTTCACCCGCACACTCACCGAAATGAGCCGCGCTGTTATAAACGCTCAAGCGATCGATCGCGTTCGACACCAGAGACAGCATCCCCTGAGACACACACACACACACACACACACACACACACACACACACACACACACACACACACACACACTACATGGCCTCATTTACCCAGAGTGCACTGCTGCGTGAGCTCAGCTGACAGAATCAATGTTGAAGATGATTTATGACGCTCTGAAAAACCGATGAATCAACTGAAGTGAAAAACACAGTGTGCTGCTTTATCTCGGCAGCTCTTTACAGCGGATTCATTAAATAAGTCGTTTGGTTAATAAAGGCAGAGGTTTAATGAGCCCACAGAGGCTCTCAGAGAGAGAACGCACTGCAGGTTACACAACACACTTTATAAAACCTGCCTTCTGTGTTGCAAACATTTCCTTTTTTTATTGCTGGAAAACAAGATAAAAATAATGGGGGAAAAAACTGACATAAAATATGAGATTATATATACACAGTGCTGGTGAGAATTATTGCCCCCTTGGTATAAATATGATCAAATATGATCAAATATATATCAAATATATAATAAGGAATGTGCTTAAATTACTATATTACTTATTGATCAAATCTAGTCATTTAAAGGTAAATAAAATAAAAATAACAAAAAAATATGATCAAATTAAATAAAATAAGCTTTCTGGACAAAACAAAGCTTGGGTATGATTTTAGGGCGTGTGGTCATGATGAAGTTCTGCTCACCTCCTGTTTGAAGAGGTTCTGCCGGTTCTTCAGCGAACGCAGTTTGATCTGCTTCTTCTCGTGCTCGAGCTCGGCATCAGGCAGTCTGAAGTAGACGATCAGATCGTGGAGCGTCTGCAGAACCTCTTCGATGGGCAGAACCACACACACACGGTTCTTAGTGCTCAAACCGTCCAGCTCTCTGTGCAAACAACAGCAGAGACCACAAGAGCTGTTACATATGGAAGAGCAACATTATATGAACTACTATGTTGTAGTTCCACTGTTGGACACTGGGTGGAGGGTGGCTTTAATACGTGTATTCAGTCCTTCCAGAAAAATGCTGAGATTTTTTGATTGTTGCGGGTAAAAATGCTTGATTTCTTAAAAAAATGCGTTGGAATATGCGGATATTTATGCAATTTTATGCGATGAAATTGCGTGAACTTGTAAAAACTGCGGTTTGATGAAAGAGAGAAAGTGATTCCCCTGTTCCCTGTTCTCACTAGGCTACTGCCTTACTGTAAAGAGTCATTTCTTATTACTTCCTATGATAAGCAAGCACACTACATCACAGAAAGTGCTGGAATATTTCAGTTCATCTGGTTTTATTTCAGATCTTAATAAACACATCAAACTTACAAAACACTGATGAGTCAAACAAGTTCTGGAGCTTTACAAAAGGAATATGCGACAACTTCTGGAAAAATTAATAAATAAAATATAAAAAAATAAAATGTGTGCTTCCTGTTTTACAGCTTTTCGATGATGTTCGCGTCGCGTAATTACGTCACTTCATAACTAACATTGTTCAACTTTCTGCTGAGATATACGTGACTTTTTTTGCAACCAAAATGCGAGGATTATGAAATCATGCAAGCTCTGCATATTTTGCGCGGAAATCTGCAATTTATGCCTACGAAAGTGCGGCGTATTTGAAAAAATGTCCCTGCATAAATACGAGGACTGGCTGATTATGCATTGAATTATGCGATCGCATAATCACGTTTTTCTGGACGGATTGAAGCCAGAAAACAAATGAAGACAGGTGTAACTAATGAAGCAAACAATGTGTGAGGATCGTGGATTGTGGATTACAGTGTGTTTTGGCATCAGAACTGTGACAAATAAAGATATAAAAGCAGTATTGGACTGGAAGCGTCTTGTTTGGATCTCAGTAATAATCCTACAACACTTCTAAGTGATAAGAAGGTCATTGTCGCTACAACATGAATGATGAACACTGTTATTTTCCTGTGAAGCTGCTTACAATATTCCTCATTAACATAATTAATAAGCAGAATAAATCTCCAGTTATTCTCTCTATCAGTGTTTCTGAACTCCTGAAACGCCTCCACTGTATCTCGAGTTTCTTCCGGGAACGAACACGTCACAATATTCCTCATTATAATAATTAATATGCAGAATAAAGGGGCGGGCCTGGGTGAGTTAGTTAGTAGTGTGTTAAACTGGCGGTTATGGTAAGGGGAGGGGCATTTCTCAAACACACTCGAAGCACTCGACCAATCACAACACACTGCTCCAGCCGACCAATCAGAGCACAGTGTGCTTTTCAGGAGGAGGGGCTTCATAGAGACAGGAAGTAAACAGAGCGTTACTGACAGACTGAGAAGAGAGGAGCCGCAACAATGGAGAATATGAGGAAAATAATCAACATTCAACTTCTAGTAGAGCCTGAAACTACATCAAGACTTTGAACATGCAGTCAAACCAAAAATTATTAAGACACCAGATTTAATTTTGGATATTTTTTACTAGTGTGTGCAGGACACTATAGTTCATTTATGTAAGTGAGGAGAGCAAAATAAAGTAAACTGTTACATATTATACCCAAATATTCTTCATACAGAGACTACCAGTGACATTTATAAACATTTGTGAGCAAAAATGATTGGGTCACTTTGAGCTGATCATGTTTTGCTGAAGTGTTTTGTCTTTAATAACTAATGCTCTTTTTACACACAGACTGAACAACATGAAGCATTGCTGGGTCACTGGTTGAGCTAAACTGGTATTATCTAATTGTGTAGTTAAATTTAACAGCTGACAGATATTCAACATAATTCATGTGTGAGAGTCTAACAGAAGGACGGACAAAACCAGTCAAATATCAACTGAGTTCTGCTCATATTTTATGACTATTTTCTCAACTATAGTGAATAAACTGTGATAATGTGAGGAATGTTGAAGGAGTCAGGATAACTTTAGGTTTGACTGTAGAAGCCTGTATGAAAATAACCCCTATGACTGCAGTCCATCTCAAAGCTACAAGAGGAACACTCGCAGGAACCGTGAAGTTGAAGACAGTGACGAACTTCCCGAATAACATTCAATTCTGAGACGAAACAGTGTCGCTTATGTAAGATTATAAAACAGATTTCCTGAAAAACAATCTGGGTGAAAGAGCTCGTCTCAGTTCACTCACGCAGAACATGCAAGATACATGTGAGAGCTAAAAATAGTGTTTTGTGAGCTCCATCTGGCCAGAAAACACACACACACACACACACGCGAGGTCAAAGGTCATGTGTGTGTGATACCTGATGAAGCAGCTGAAGAGACGAGTAGTGTTGCGGATGATTCGAGCCGCTCTCGACTCCTCGTGTTGACAGCGCTGAAGCGTGAGTCCGTCATCCATGTGTCCTTCTGAATGCAGACAGGCCTGAAACACACATCAGCTCAGAGTCAGACTGACACCATTCAGGAAATATTCAACGTTTATATCAGTCTTTAAACTACATGTGCATAATAACAACAACTAGAAAGTGTTGTGGACATCGCTTGACCAAAGCCAACTACACATGATGATTTAGTGCAGGAGGCGGCTGGTTATTATAGTTAACTAACAACATTTTCTCAAAAAAATGATGAAAAATTAAAGATAAATATTACAAAAATATTCAGGTAAAACTGAATATTGAAATTGAATAAATGATAACTGAAATAAAATAAAATATTCCAAGGCAACATATGTCATTTACATTTAATTATACATATAACTTGATGCATTACTAAAACCGGAATTTTTTTTAACTTAACTAAATGAATGCAACTAAAATAAATGTTAAAAAGAAATTTAAAAAAAAAAATTCAGCTAGTTGCCAACATTTCTCACTTTTATTCAGTTTAACCTGATGTACTAAAATAACTCAAATTAAAATAGAAATTAACAAAAAATAGACATATACAAAAAATTAAATACCTTAAAATAAAATGTTAACTAAAAGAATATAAAAAATAATAAAATAAAATATAAAAAACACAAACTTAATTTTATTTTACTTGTTTTCTTTTACCTGATGTAAAATAACTAAATACAAAAACAGTCATAAAAACTACATAGATATATTTAAAAAAGATAAATTAATAAAATGTCAAACACAACAAAATGAAAACTTTAAGATAAAGAAGAACAGAAAATGATCAAATGTAAAACATTAATAAAAACTATAATAGCATTTTAATTATGCTAAGGCTTCCTTTGCAATTTGGAGGCCGTTTCAAAGAAATGTAAAATGTATATTAACTTCTTGTTTATTGAACTGTTGTATAAAAATCTATATTTACACACATTTGCAAACGTGCTGATATTCGGGAAAACACTTATACTGATACTCTTGCTCGTGTCGTATTGTTTAGAAATATTAAAAACAAGAACTCACACAAAGACATTTTTTGCACCTTTTCTTGAATTTTGGTGGGCATTTTCATTCATTTTGGGGGTGACTACCAATTTTGGGAACTTTTTTACAAATTTTGGGGTCATTTTTATTAATTTTGGTGATGTTTTTACAATTTTTGGGGGCATTTATACTAATTATGGGGGCATTCTGTTCATTTTGGGGTAATTTTGACAAATTTTGGGGTCTTTTTGCTAATTTTGGGGGTATTTTCATTAATTCTGCTGAAATTTTTGCAAATTTTGGTGGCATTTTTATTAATTTTGGGGGAATTTTTGTTCATTTAGGAGACATTTTTACAAATTTCTGGGGCTTTTTGCTAATTTTTTTTTTTTTTCATTAATTCTGCGGCATTTTTATTAATTTTGGTGGCATTTTTATTAATTTTGTTGGCATTTTTATTAATTTTGGTGGTATTTTTAATTTCGTGGCTTTTTGTGGCGTTTAATTGTGTGGCGTGGCTCTTTCTTGCGCCAGTTTCGGGTCTTTAGACCTGGCCTACATGAACTCTAAGATGCAGATGAAGCTCACCCGTCGCTTGAGAGGCCCCAGTCGAGCAGATTTGACGTCGGGCGCCTGATAGGAGAGCCAGAGTCCCGTCGCCACGTGCATCACGAAACACTGAGAGTCTCCGTACTTGATCTCCGCCACTCCCATGCCCTCGATGTCCCGCTTCGGACTGCACTCCAACTTATCCTGAACAAACACAACACACACTTAATGGAGCAGACGGGAAGATCTAGAGTGTGTGAGACGATCATTTCTAGAGCACATTTAAAACAGCCGCTGCTGACCAGTGCTGTACAATATAACAACTTTACATGATAAAATGCAGATATACACTTCTGTTCAAAAGTTTGGGGTCAGTGAGATTTTTAATGTTTTTAAAAGATGTCTCTTCTGCTCATCAAGGCTGCGTTTATCTGATTAAAAATACAAAACAAACCCAGTAATATTGTGAAATATTATTGTAATGTAAATCAGCTGTTTTCTATGTGAATATATAGTAAAGTGTAATTTATTCCTGTGATCAAAGCTGAATTTATCATCATTACTCCAGTCTTCAGTGTCACATGATCCTTCAGAAATCACTATAATATGATGATCTGATGTTCAAGAAACATTTATGATTATTATCAGTGTTAAAAACAGTTTTGCTGCTTCATATTTTTGTGCAAACCGTGATTCATTTTTTTCAGGATTCTTTCTTTGAAAGTTCAGAGAGAAAAGCATTTAATTAAAAAATAAATATTTTGCATTATTATAATGTCTTTATTGTCACTTTTGATCAATTTAATTTAATTTAATCAATTTAATCAGAAACCTTTCTGAAGTATTAAAAAATAAATAAATAGTATTGACCCCAAACTTTTGAACGGTAGTGTATATTAACTCACAGGAACACACAGAAATTCATAAAATTACATTGAACCAAAATAGACTATTCATGTGACATCAGATTAAAATAAACAAAAACAATATAAAAATTTGTAATATTATTATATATTATTAATTTGATTTTACCACTTTTCATTTAGTTTAACCTGATGTATTAAAGGTGCCATATGTCAAAAAATCTATTCAAACTCCACATATTCCATACCAGATGGGGGCAGTATACCTCCAGAAAGTTGGCCTACTCTAGTCTGTTTTTTAGTTTCAGGTTGTTAATCTTCTTAAACCGTCAAATAGTCCGCTTTGTCCCGCCAAAGCCTATTTTGATCGGTGAGGGATGTAGACTAGAATGACTGCTGCCGCTGCGCTTGACAGGACGCGTTACGAGAGGAGAGAGAGAGGAGAGGGGAGGAGAGAGAGAGGAGAGAGAGAAGAGAGAGAGAGAGAGAGAGAGAGAGAGAGAGAGAGAGAGAGAGAGAGAGAGAGAAGAGAGAGAGAGAGAGAGAGAGAGAGAGAGAGAGAGAGAGAGAGAGAGAGAGAGAGAGAGCCCCGGCCGCGCGCGCGCGCACTCTCACGTCTTCAAAGATTTTTAGAGATTAAAGAGATACAAGCAGTGCGAGTTATTCGTGTGTTGCAGTTTAGCTGGTGGTTATGTATGTTGCCCGCATACCGCCTCCCATGGCCGAAACTGGTATTACAACACCTGTCGGGCCGGGGCTAGTAATGCTAATGCTAATTTAGGTTGATATCTCTGCAACACTATAACTTTTCATTTTTTTAATGACATCATCGCCCTTATTTCTTCTCATTCTTTTGAGGCGTGTAGCTCATTTTTTTGGATATTTTTACCTCAATTATTACACATGGCACCTTTAAAATAACTAAAACTGAAAAAAGTCATAAAAACTACATAGACATATTAAAACAAGACAAACTAATAAAATGTCAACCACAACAAAATTAATAAACCTTTAAGATAAAAAAAACTGAAAATATGACAATAAAAATGTGAAACATTAATAAAAACTATAATAGCATTTCAATTATATTAAAATAACAGGCTTCCTTTGCAATTTGGAGCCCGCTTCAATAAAATGTAAAATGATGAGGATTAAAAATAAATTGAATACAAAAACATTTTTTTTTCGTTTATTTTACTTCTTTATTTATTTAATTCAATTTGGAGGCTGATTAAAATAATCAGAAAATATGACCTCTATAAACAGCTCTTGCTCTTTCTGATAAGCATTAAATATTAATACTTAACAAGCAGAATTTAAACCGTTCACAGCTCATCAATCATGTGATTATGACCTGAAAACATGATGATGATCTCCAGATCTTCATAACTCATAATCCTGTGAGCATCAGAACTAACTAACATTACATCCAGAGGCGAAGCTGATGAATCCTAAAACACGGATCGCTTTCCCTCTGGAGCTCCAAGGATAAAAGCGAAGCGGAGGAAGAATAAGTGGATGACAAACGACACACTATTAAAGTGATGCTTCCTATTTAATAAAGCTCTGGAGGAAGATCCTCTTCGTGGAATATTGAGCTGGAATCAATCAAGCGTCTATCTTTTACAGATTTAACACTAATAATTCAATAAACTTCAGTGATTTAGTCGGATATTAAAGGCCTCTGTGGAAGTGAACTGTGATGAACATTTGTAATGTGTCTGAAAGAGTCTCTTCTGCTCACTAAAGCTGGATTATTTCATCTAAAATACAGTAAAATAATGAAATAATTCCAATGTGAATATATAGTAAAGTGTAATTTATTCCTGTAATCAAAGCTGAATTTTCAGCATCATTACTCCAGTCTTCAGAAATCACTATAATATGATGATCTGATGCTCGAGAAACATTTATGATTATTATCAGTGTTGAAAACTGTTGTGCTGCTTCATATGTCTGTGGAAACGTCATACATCTATTTTTTATGGAAGCTTGTTTCTACCGAGAATAGAAAAGTAAAAAGGCAACTGTGACATTTTATCTCACAATTCAGATTTTTTTCCTCACAATTACAAGTTATAAACTTTGAATTGCAATTCTGTTTTTTTTTCTGCCATATCATACATATAGACTTTTTAATTAACTGTTTTCTTGGAATTATTAATTTGTATCTCACAATTTGGACTTTATTCCTCACATTTGCAAGTCATAAACTCAAATTGAATTTTTATTTTCTGCCATAACATAAAATAATTAAAATGTAATTGCAACTTTTTAACTGACAATAAGAACTTTTTACTGACTTAAGTTTATTTCTCGCAATTTTGACTTTTTTTCTTCATAACTACAAGTTTATATGATGTTGATATTAACTAAAAAAAAATGGTGAGATGAAAGTACAAAGTAGAACAAAATTTATATGAAATAGAATCTTTTGTAACATTATAAATGTCTTTACTGTCACTTTTGATCAATGTAATGACTGAATAAAAGTGTTCATTTTGTTAAGGTTTGATGAATGATATACAAAACTAAAATGTTGTAAAATGGCATGAACGAATAAAGAAAGAAGAAATAAAAGAAAGAATCATGTGTTTGAATGAATGCACATTATCTCAGATAACTAATGCACTGAATGTTGTCGTGTGTGTAAATGATTGCCAGTATCTCAGATGTTGTTGTTGTGTGTGTGATCACCTTGGAGGCTCGGAAGCAGAAGGCTGTGGCCGTGGTGTCGGATCGCTCCCGGTCCTGCAACACAACGCCCCGCTCCTCAGTCAGCGCCAGATAGTGGCCGGTGGTCAGGTGACGCAGCCGGAACGGTTGACACCAGCGGATGTGACTGCCACACCAACTGAACACACACATGGAGATCAAGGGTTAATGAGTTCATGTACAGTTCAGTGTTAAGGGCCCTATTTTAACGATATCAGCGTGGTGATATGGTGCAGTTATGGCGCATCCAAATACACTTTTGCTAGTTTTGCTAGTTGCTAACGACGGGAAAATGGTCGCGGTGTCGTCTCTATACTCGTCTCGTCTTACATTCCCTTTATAAAACCAGTTGCGCTTGCGCCATACCGGATTCGCTATTTACACTGAGGAATTTACAAGCGGAAAAACTGAACACTTCTGTAGAGCGCAAACAGATCTGCTTGTGCGCGAGGTGTTGTGTGTGTGTGTGTGTGTGTGTGTGTGTGTGTGTGTGTGTGTGTGTGTGTGTGTGTGTGTGTGTGTGTGTGTGTGTGTGTGTGTGTGTGTGTGTGTGTGTGTGTGTGTTAAAGCTCAAGCAGATCATCTACGGGACATGCCGGATTGCACCATATCTTTATGTACACAATAATAATCTTTTACATTGCAATCCTTTTATTTTTAATATTTATCATGTTTGTGCGTGTCCTTGTGTTTGTAGTTAAGCAGAGTGTGTGTGTGTGTAATAAGTAGAGTGTGTGTAATAAGCAGAGTGTGTGTAATAAGCAGAGAGTGTGTGTAATTAAGCAGAGAGTGTGTGTAATAAAGCAGAGTGTGTGTGAATTTAAGCAAAGTGTGTGTGTGTAATAAGCAGAGTGTGTGCGTTGTTGACCCGCCTATAGGCGTACATTACTAATGCGCTCTTTAAATAACAAAAAAAAACTGTGGCGTTGACTTTAGACCAGGTTTTTGTTGGTCAATCTCTCAGTCTATTTCAGTTCCTCAAAATAGCAACGCGCCAACAATGCGCCTGAACACACACACTCATTTTCAGACTAGCAACAAATCAAAACTGCGTCGGGCTGAAACTATCAAAACACACTTGTGTCGAGCCTGGCGCTGCGATGTACTGGGTTTATGAGAGGAACCTTTATAAACCGTGTTAAATCCTGTTCTGTTCACACACAGTTCAGTGTTTAATCCTCTTCTGTTCACACACAGTTCAGTGTTTAATCCTGTTCTGTTCACACACAATTCAGTGTTTAATCCTGTTCTGTTCACACACAGTTCAGTGTTTAATCCTGTTCTGTTCACACACAGTTCAGTGTTTAATCCTCTTCTGTTCACACACAGTTCAGTGTTTACTCCTGTTCTGTTCACACACAGTTCAGCGTTTACTCCTGTTCTGTTCACACACAGTTCAGTGTTTAATCCTGTTCTGTTCACACACAGTTCAGCGTTTAATCCTGTTCTGTTCACACACATTCAGTGTTTAATCCTGTTCTGTTCACACACAGTTCAGCATTTAATCCTGTTCTGTTCACACACAGTTTAGCATTTAATCCTGTTCTGTTCACACACAGTTCAGCGTTTAATCCTGTTCTGTTCACACACAGTTCAGCGTTTAATCCTGTTCTGTTCACACACAGTTCAGCGTTTAATCCTGTTCTGTTCACACACAGTTCAGTGTTTAATCCTGTTCTGTTCACACACAGTTCAGCATTTAATCCTGTTCTGTTCACACACAGTTTAGCATTTAATCCTGTTCTGTTCACACACAGTTCAGCGTTTAATCCTGTTCTGTTCACACACAGTTTAGCATTTAATCCTGTTCTGTTCACACACAGTTCAGTGTTTAATCCTGTTCTGTTCACACACAGTTCAGCGTTTAATCCTGTTCTGTTCACACACAGTTCAGTGTTTAATCCTGTTCTGTTCACACACAGTTCAGCGTTTAAGCCTGTTCTGTTCACACACAGTTCAGCGTTTACTCCTGTTCTGTTCACACACAGTTCAGCGTTTAATCCTGTTTTGTTCACACACAGTTCAGCGTTTAATCCTGTTCTGTTCACACACAGTTCAGCGTTTAAGCCTGTTCTGTTCACACACAGTTCAGCGCTTACTCCTGTTCTGTTCACACACAGTTCAGCGTTTAATCCTGTTCTGTTCACACACAGTTCAGCGTTTAATCCTGTTCTGTTCACACACAGTTCAGTGTTTAATCCTGTTTTGTTTACACACAGTTCAGCGTTTACTCCTGTTCTGTTCACACACAGTTCAGCGTTTAATCCTGTTCTGTTCACACACAGTTCAGTGTTTAATCCTGTTTTGTTTACACACAGTTCAGCGTTTACTCCTGTTCTGTTCACACACAGTTCAGCGTTTAATCCTGTTCTGTTCACACACAGTTCAGCGTTTAATCCTGTTCTGTTCACACACAGTTCAGCGTTTAATCCTGTTCTGTTCACACACAGTTCAGTGTTTAATCCTGTTTTGTTTACACACAGTTCAGCGTTTACTCCTGTTCTGTTCACACACAGTTCAGCGTTTAATCCTGTTCTGTTCACACACAGTTCAGCGTTTAATCCTGTTCTGTTCACACACAGTTCAGTGTTTAATCCTGTTTTGTTTACACACAGTTCAGCGTTTACTCCTGTTCTGTTCACACACAGTTCAGCGTTTACTCCTGTTCTGTTCACACACAGTTCAGCGTTTACTCCTGTTCTGTTCACACACAGTTCAGCGTTTAATCCTGTTCTGTTCACACACAGTTCAGCGTTTAATCTTGTTCTGTTCACACACAGTTCAGCGTTTAATCCTGTTCTGTTCACACACAGTTCAGTGTTTAATCCTGTTCTGTTCACACACAGTTCAGTGTTTAATCCTGTTCTGTTCACACACAGTTCAGCGTTTAATCCTGTTCTGTTCACACACAGTTCAGCGTTTACTCCTGTTCTGTTCACACACAGTGCAGTGTTTAATCCTGTTCTGTTCACACACAGTTCAGCGTTTACTCCTGTTCTGTTCACACACAGTTCAGTGTTTAATCCTGTTCTGTTCACACACAGTTCAGTGTTTAATCCTGTTCTGTTCACACACAGTTCAACGTTTACTCCTGTTCTGTTCACACACAGTTCAGTGTTTAATCCTGTTCTGTTCACACAAAGTTCAGTCATTTACAGGAGCGTCGACTGCATTTTACAACTGAATTAACTCCTGAAATCTGCAGGTAGTGATTAACGCGTTTACAAACGTCTACAAACTGCGTACCGAACCACACTGTTAATAATGAATGTAAACGCACGTCAGATTTTTTTTTTATGTGAGCCTCGACTCATTTGTGTTGCCAGATCTTGCTAGAAAAAACAGCAAACAAGAACAAGCCCATAATAAACCAAATAAATACAAATGCATTATATTGAAAACAAGACCAAAATATCGCTACCCGCCCTTTGTGTATTTTAAAGTCCCCCTGTAGTCAATAATTCTATCTCTTAAAACTCCTCTTTGATACCAAAATGACATATTAAAACGTTTTTTTCCTTCTTCATGTCTTAAAATATCTTGAATGTAACTCGACACCCTTGCCTCATTTAGTTTGCTCGTTCTATGAATATGCAAATGAGCCCCGCCTCCACTCACTCACTCAGAGATCCACTGGTTGACGATCACACGTTGATCTGATTGGTTACAAGGTAGTTTGTGACGTCAAAAACACCAGCGATTTCAAAGCATGTTTTTGAGACTGTCTTTGGTTCACTGCAGTTTTAAGCAGAAAATACTCAGCAATGCTGTCGACTTATGAATTTACACATGGATTGTGTTGTTAAAGCATATTAAAAACACCACATAGACACATAAACAACACTAAAAGCTGGATTTTCTCCACAGGGGGACTTTAATAACTCCATAATCGTATTATGAGCCTAGAAGCGCTTATTATAAATGAATATGGCAACAACGCAAGAGAATATATGCAAATATAACGAGGTTTGGTCACTGTTATATTAATTTGCAGTAAGTCGCGTTCCATTCAGTTACGTAATGATAATTAAAGGGGATTCACTGCCATATTTAAATGCATTTGTCACTCCTGGAACTTAATTACTAATAGCTATAATGAATTACAATAATTATTACAGAACATCCTGAAGGACTTTTGACTAGACGACACACACCTGATCCGTAACGGCTCCAGCCTCCAGAGAGATCGGGCTTTAGCTCCAGCTTTACCAGTCTCATAGTTCACCAATCTGAAAAACACCAGACAAAACAAGTTTAGATCTGGAAAAAAGCG